>JARYGA010002212.1:0-40061 GCA_030545235.1 Helianthus tuberosus | reverse complement strand
AAAAGTTATAGCGGTTTGAAAATCGAGGTAAGGAGGAGTTGAAGTGGGAAATGACCAGAATAACCTTTCTCTGTTTGTTTCTTCAATTGTTTGAACCTCTTATTTACTAAAATGTCACCGCCTAGTTTTGAGATATTGATCTTGGGAGATCAATGGTTAAGTTTATCTCCTACATTTCGTACAATAAATCTCTCTTGTACATGATAAGTTATCTCATTATCAAAGTGACAAGATAAAAAAAATTATAAACTTAACGAGTAATCTATACTATGTATACACAAGTAAAAGATATATGATATCATATTCACTCTTTTAAAGTTATAGACGACTAAAAAATTTATGATATCATATTAACTCTTTTAAAAGTTTATTATCGAACTTCAACATACTTAGTCATTTAATCAAATATAACTTTTTAATTTATTGTTGTAAATATAGGACACTAGGTTAGAACCATGTGTATTACATGGATTGATTAAATGTATGTTCATATACTAAGTAATAAAAAATGCACGAGTTGAATAAACAGGTGTTTTACATGGCTTGAATAAATATAATGCAATCAGTTAACACACACAATCGTCAAGATACGTTTTTGAGAAAAAAGAACTTTGATGCACTAATTAAATGTAATAACATTTTACTTTGTTTTATTTATTTATTAAAATGTTAGAATCGTGTATGTTACACGTGGTTGGATCAATAAAATATTAAATAGTTATTATTAATAAGCGAAAAATAATAAAAGAAATAGTTAAGAAAAATATTAGAGAAATATGCCCGGATAGTCCATGTGGTTTGCCCAAATTTCACCTATAGTCCCTAACTTTCTAAAATTACAACTATAATCCCCAACTTTTGCTATCTCGTTCTCGGATAGTCCCTAATGTGAATGAGAGTTTTCATAGTTAGGTGAGTGTGAAATTACTAAACTACCCTTACTCTAAAAAATAAAACTTTAAATATAAAATGGTGTCCTAGTTTTCTTTTCCTTTTGAAGGCCCCTGCTTTTCTTTCTTGATAACCTACCTGCAAGTCTGCAACCACCCATTCCACAACCACCACCATACCTCCTAAAATCCACCACAGAGGTGAGGGCGTATGATTTTTAATATCTTTTAAGCACTTTTCACTCGTTTATCAAGCTTTAAATTTATAAAAAACGATATAACATTATCACTCTCTACAACACGCTAGGGCAACGTAACGCCCATTCTTTCACGCGGTCAAAACCAAATATTAAACAACGAAATCTTACGACCAAATTTAAACTTTTATACATTACTTGAAATTCGGCCAAATTATATAAAGTTAACCTTTTAAAAACTAGATACAATCAACTACCATTTAACAAAAGTTATAATCACATGTTTTTGGAGCATGTCTAACAACTAGACTTTAACTACATAAACAACCGACCCATTGCATAAACTAGTTCGGAAGTGCGTTGATGGCGAAAAAAAAGTTGTGCGTGTATTCGTTTCAAGCTTGTGAGTCCGCTTATGGTGCGGTTTTACCTACAACATAAACACAGATTTATTTAAGTAAGAGAAGGGTAAAGTCCTAACTTTCATTGAACATTACATTCCACTATTTTCATTATTCCCATAAACTTCATGTTTATATTCCTTCCATTACATTAGATTTGGCCTACTCATCTACTTGATTTCTTCACTTTAATCCGTTCGAATAATAATCAATTGATAAACATTTAACCCGCTCACAACGGTATAAATACATGACTATTTCAAACATTATATTCTAGCTCGTTGACCCGCTTGTACCGGATTCGTCTACATGATCATTCCAAACATATCATTCTTATTCATTGACCCGTTCGTACCGGATCGTCTACATATTCATTCTAAACCTAACATTCTTGTTCGTACCGGATCGTCTATATATATTCATCCTAAACATAACATTCTTATTCTTTGACCCGTTCGTACCGAATCGTCTACATATTCATTCTAAACATAACATTCTTGTTCGTTGACCCGTTCGTACCGGATCGTCTATATATATTCATTCTAAACATAACATTCTTATTCTTTGACCCGTTCGTACCGGATCGTCTACATATTCATTCAAAACATAACATTCTTGTTCGTTGACCCGTTCGTACCGGATCAATTGTATGACCATATTATACATTTCATTCTATGTTAAGATGTGCCGGATCAACTGTATGATCATATTAAGCATTTCATTCTAGTCCGTTGACCCGTTCGTACCGGATCAACCATATGACCATATTAAATATTTTATTCTAGTTCGTTGACCGGTTCGTACCGGATCAACAGTATGACTATATTAAATTATTCTAGTTTGTTGACCCATTCGTACCGGATCAACTTTGTTACCATATTAAATATTTCATTCTAGTTCTTTGACCCGTTCATACCAGATCAATTGTGTTACCATATTAAATATTTTATTCTAGTTCGTTAACCCGTTCGTATCAGATCAACTTTATTACCATATTAAATATTTTATTCTAGTTCGTTGACCCGTTCGTACCAGATCAACTGTATGACCATATTAAGCATTTCATTCTAGTCCGTTGACCTGTTCGTACCGGATCAACTGAATTACCATATTACATATTTCATTCTAGTTCCTTGACCCATTCGTACCAGATCAAATGTATTACCATATTAAATATTTTATTTTAGTTCGTTGACCCATTTGTACCGAATCAACTGTATGATCATATTAAATATTTCATTCTAGTTCGTTGACCCGTTCGTACCAGGTCAACTGTATTACCATATTAAATATTTCATTCTAGTTCGTTGACCCGTTCGTACCAGATCAACCGCATTACCATATTAAATATTTCATTCTAGTTCGTTGACCCGTTTGTACCGGATCAACTGTATGACCATATTAAATATTTCATTCTATTTCATTGACCCGTTCGCAATGGGTCTATTACATGATCATTTTTTAACATAACATTCTAGTTTGTTTGGCCCGTTTGTGATGGGTCTATTACATGACCATTCTTCAACGCATTACGAATACCACAATATATATCAATAAACATTACTATAAGTAAAATTTAATCGTACAAGTAATGTACCTCGGTCTTGTGATCCTTGAGGTTTCCGGCCGCTTAAACTTTCCTCCTTCACGCCTACATTCAACACATTCATTCCTTAGTTCTAACAATCCATTCCATTTCATACAAAGATTCCTCACATTCTAAACTTTAAACAATATCAATAATCATCACAATTTGTAAGATCGTTTTCAGACCCGAACGAGTCGATCAGAAGAGTTTTGCTCAGTACGAAAGGCGGAAACAGACGTAATGAGGTCAATTTAGCAAGAATATTACTTTAAACTGTCGTTATATTGATTTCACAATGATTTACAGCGAGACGACACTTCGGCAGCACTTCGTTGCTCTGACCGGAAAGTTCCTTAATGATTTCGCTTGGACAAGCCTATATATAGAGTCCTGATTTCGCTTGAAAGTGACAACATGTCAGTTTAAGAGGAATTAATTGAGTTGATTTCGCTTGAAACTGCACATGTGTCTTTCAAGCGAAATCACCTTCTTTCAAGCGAAATTACCTTTAATCTCAAACTACATGCCCTGTTCTAACATTCTACGTACAAGACTCGATACAAGACGAAGTCGACAGACGCATGCACCAACAGAATCCCCCTCGAATGTTGACGAGTCTTAAAGTGACGAGTCTTAAAGTGTCGAGTCTTCGCATCTTCAGTCTTTATCAGTCCTCTTGAACTCTCTGAAGTATCTTGACACTGTAAAGCATCCTCAAATATTCTCTCTTCTCTTTTCTCTTGATTTTTTAAGTTCATCAGCATCAGCAGTTTGCATGAACTCCAGGATCGAAACTTGACTCTACAATCTTCAGACTCCCCCTTTCGATAAGCTGGGATCGCAGCCTGGCTTGTTAAAATCACAGAGTCCTCAGGTATCGAAACTTGGCTCTCTATCACTCAGATATCCTGCACATTCTGTACCCAAAAGTAAATTTTCTGATGACCAATTATAAAAACAATCTCACCATCTAATGAACACTAGTGGATAAGAAATTTAAACAATAATTTTACAATATTAGTCTCTGATGAACCACTTGCAGGAATAACGTTTTCATTTCAAAAACTTTTCTCATTTCTTTTCAAAACACCTCAAACAATTTCACCCAAACCATTTGTTCATCATATCTAGCACTCGGAATTTTGAAAATCAGCTCTTCAACACCAGTTGTCGAATTTTTTTTTGAATTTTTCAAAATTTATGCTAAAACACACTAAAATCTTTTTGAATTTTTGAAATGAAATGAAATGAAGTAAAGAAATATGTACATACAATATTTTTGTGAGTTTGTGTAAGAGGATCATATCAGATTTTGACAAGTCACAAGTACCGTTGAGCTTAGTTACACATTAAGAATTAAACAATTCACTTAGATTGTCGATATACTGATCCACTTAATTTTTCACACAAATTTCAACTAATTCAGGATATGAGTTAGATGTATTAAGAACTTAAACTCATTCATGTGTCCCACCTCTTGAATATACTCCCGTATCCAGATCCCAATATTCAGTCTTACAGGTGAGTATACCATAGATGATATCTGTAAGGGGTTAGATTGCGAAACCGTGAGAGCTCAGGTCAGAACTTCCGTTCAGCAGAGAGATGACGGCTCGACTTTTGGTGTGTCCCCTTTAGAGGATCTTTTTTACAACAGCATTGATTAGCAATTTTATTGTCTAATCATTTTATGCTGAGGGCGGCGCTATATTTCAAGCAAGCAGTAAAGTATTCTCCGGGGACTAGGCCATTGCTTCCTCAAAATCAGAAGTCCCGGGATAATACCCCAGATATCACTGAGCATAAAGACCTAGTATCTCAGAAAGAGGGACCTTTCAAACGAGATTTCAGGGGTTACCTATATATCCAAGTAGTGTTCCCCACGAAATAAGCAAGTTTGAAATTTAAGTGTATATCCCGAAAAAGCTTACTAAATGTGTAAAAACCTATCGGCATATCATCAGTGAGACCGTTTAATGCTATTTAAACATTACATTTCTTTAGCATACTGTAACTGTCTACTGATGTACTATCATTTCCTCTTCTTTGACACAAAAACTCATTTTAGAATTTTATCATGTTTTTGTCTTTTTCAAATTTTCAAATGTTTTTGGATTTTCAGAAAATTCTTACCCCCCCCCCCTAAAATGCAAACACATTTTAGGAAATTTGAAAACAAACTATACAGAAATTTGACAACTGATATCGAATCGCTTCACTTCGCCATCCACTTGGCATAAACAATCAGAACTCCCCCTCACAACAAACTATTTTCCCATTGATTTCAAAACACTTAAGTTTGTTTTAATCAAATGGTTTTTCCGGAAAATAAGTTTTGTTGATTTTAACTTGTAGATTAGGGGTTTGGTTCATCACATTGTCTTTCAACCACTTGTAAGAAAATGCAAGTACAACTTAATGTCCTTGATTTACCACTTGTAATTGAAACCTCCTTTTCAACCATATGGCTTACCAACCAATACCACTTGTAGATGACAATATATAGGTTGAATTCTCAAGATGCCGATACCTACTCCTCACTTACCAACCTGGGAGTTCCGGCAAGTCATACTAGTGACCAATTTTTAATTTTTTAAACAAACAATATGAGAATGATGCCGATTCCTGCTCCGCGATTACCAACTTGGGAGCTCCGGCAAGTCCAGGAGTTTTACTGTTCGTAATAGGTACCATCCCAGTCACAAACCAGGGATGATATTTTACCTTGTTTCTTTGTTTTCTTCTCGTAAAATTCCTTGACTCCCTTGACCTTCCTGTCAACCATTTTTCCAAAAATATGTTTAACTTTGGAATTGAAGGCTTTCTCAATATCAAACTCTTTATTTTCAGAGAAAAATTGGTTTGAAATCTCAACTTTACCAATTTTCTTCTTAAAATTTTCAGCCCGAAGTGGTGGAAAATTCACATCATCCACCGTCGGTACTGATTTCTCACTTTTAATCTCAACCTGTGGCTCCTCTTACTTTGTGGAATCAGATTCATTGCCAGAAGATAGCTCCTCTGATTTTGACGAATCAGAATCATTGCTAGAACTACCATCAGAATTCTTAACAACCCATTTCTGGTTGTCAAATTTTGCCCTTTTCTTATAAAACCTATTTGAAAATTCACCAATCTCAAAAATTGAATTTTTGAAAAGTTTTGTTCTATCAATCGGTGTTTCAAACACAACTTCTTTATCTTTCAGTTTACGAGATACTCCCTGTTTTTATTGTTTTGCCTTGAAAGAATTCTTGGCAATATGACCAACAGTGTTGCATTGGAAACAGGTTCTCGTTTCTTTCATCTGATTAGCCATCTTCATCTCTTCTTGCTTCTTTGCAAGGAATTCTTTGTTTGACTGATTTCTGAATAGATTCTCTTTATCTTCTTCAGATGATGTGCCTGAAACAAATATCATTTTTGATTTAAAATCTCGAACACATTTTTCATTTTTATGATTTTCTTGTGGAATAAATCCAAGACCTTTCTTTTTGAAATTACTGTTATGGTTTGGTTTCTTTCGATAACCAGAACCAGAACTATAACCCTTTTTCTTGTTTTCTCTTTGTTGAACTCTTGAGGTGTACATTTTAGATTTATCATTAAGATTTACATCTTTTATTTCAGAAATATTAATTTCTGTTAGTTTGAAAACCTTTTTTATCATGTCAGGTTTAACACCTCTTATTGGAAATTCCTCATCAAAATATAATTTGTCAGAATCATTCAAAGTATATGCAACTTTAAACGTTTCGTCATTCAAATTAGATTTTGATAACAAAAATTCTTTATCATAAACTCTTTTGCCCTGTTTGTCGGTTTGACTCGGAATGCTGGACTCAGACTTTGACTCTGACATAGACTCCGACTTTGACTCCTCAGTTTCATCTTTATCCAACACCTGATCGACTACTTTCTTTATTAACTTGGACTCATGATCAGTGTCAGATGACGTGAACATGACATCAATATTATCTGGCAAGTTAACTGAAGACTCCGACTCCTACTGTAAATTTGTTGCCTTTTCGACTCTTTCTGAATTTGGATTTCTATGAGAATATCCGTTTTCAAGCGGGGGTGGACACTTGTTGTAATTTGCACCTTGTTTCTTACCAGATGTCTTTGATTTAGTATCCTTCTTCTTTTCTTTTGTCTTTTTTTCAGAAGCCTTCTGTTCTTCAGTTACTTCATCCTCTTCGAATGCCTTCATGCCTTCAACAGTTGGATAAATCCTGTCAATGACATAAGAAGTACATGAGTAACTTTTCAACAAACGATTAACTCTTTCAGTTTCAATTCTTTGTGTTTCAAGTTTTTGTTCTAGCACAGCACACTTCTCGTTGTAGTTGTTCACCACTTTCTGCTTTATCATGAAAGCTCCCTGAAGTGTTTTCATGGCTGTTGCTTGTTCTTCACTTGATTGATTATATTGATTCATGGCTTTGTTCAGAACATCATAAGATTCCTTCAGCCTATTCATGTTATTCATCAACTCACTGTTTTTCTTCTTCATAATCTCACAATTCTCACAAATCACCGAAACATTCTTAGCATTAGCTTCTGCATCAACTTTGAACTTTGGAATATCTTTCACCTTTTTTCTTATCACTGGAACAGCTTCATCATCACTGCTTACTGGTGTTTTGATTTTTTTCTTTTTCTTTTTAGCTTTTTCATCTTCACCATCACTTTTTGCCATCATTTTGAAATGAGCTGCCAAACTTCTTGCATGATACTCTCTATCATCATCATCACTATCTTCTTCAACTCGAGCAACATACGCTTTGTGATTTGAATCTTTGTTTGGATCATAATCATCCCAATTGAAATTTGCCCAGCTAAAACCTTCAGGCAATTTTTCATCATCTTGGTTAATCAGGCATGCTTTATTATCAGCTGAGATATATTTGTTCCAATTGAAACCCTCCGTTGAATTATTGTCATCCTGATTCACCATACAAGCTCTCTTTGAAGATTCTTCAATCACTTTTCTTCCATGTGCCACTTGTGGTTCTTGTTGTTGTTGTGCCACTTGATGATAGATAGCCTTCTGATAATAATCATTGTTGTTGTTGAACAGATTTTGAGCTCCACTTGCTTCGCGGTTTTTGCACTCCCTCTTGAAGTGTCCCTTTTCCCTGCAACGAAAACAAGTAACTTTAGATTTATCAAAACCCAAAGTAGAAACATTAGCTTCACGTAAATCATCTCTTCCTGTAATCTGCTTAAATTTCTCAGCTCGTCTTAATACACTTGCAAAACACCACTTTATGTCCATCAATTCCATCTCTTCAGCATCAATCTGATCGTAATCCTCTTTTGTCAATAATGGATTCCCGATCCGACCTGCCACAAAACTACAATAGGATTCCAACACGGTTCCCTACAAAGACATGTGACTCTTAGCAATTTCTGCTGAATAATCCTCATCATTTTCCAGATTAAGTACAATATTGCATTGTAGCTTCTTGCCATTCTTTGTTGTTGAAATGTTCGGATCAAATGATGGATATGATGAAAAACTTGTGTTACTGTTTGATCCTTTAGAAGAACTTTCTGATGAATTTTTAACATTGAAAGCTGTCTGAACTTTTGGTGACATGTTGGTGGTTTTATCACTGACCCCACCTTTGTAATAAAGTCCGATGTCTTGTTCACCGTCAAAATCTTTCATTCTTCAAATCTTTCTCTGTTCCATCTCCTGAGCCTCAATCTTTTCAATGAACTTGCTCAGTGTTAAACTGATAAACCCTTTCTTGTTCCTCAACATCATGAGATATGTACCCCCAAGTCTCATATGGCAATGCATCAGCTAGCTTTTCAATAAACTCCTCATTATCTTTCTCGATGCTCAACCTCTTCATGTTAGCTAGCAAATTGTTGTATCTCTCAATGATTTTCTTTGTACTTTCATTTTTCAAACCACTAAACAGATCAAATTCTTTCTTCAGAAGTGACTTTTTGTTTTTAACCATCTCTTGATATCCAACAAACTTTGATCTTAATGCTTTCCAGATTGAATAAGAAGTTCCATTGTGTTGCAATAAAACCAAAATATATTCTTTCACAGCTTGTTGTAGTAGACTTAACATCATTTTCTCATCTTTGTATTTCTTTCTATCTATAGCACTCAGATCTTTAATAGCAATCTTTTCCTCATCATCATTCATTGGTCGAACATATTTCGTCTCAACACATTCCCAAGCATCTAAGTAGTTTGCTTGTACCCAATTCTCAAAACGTCCTTCCCAACCCTTATACTCCTCGATGTTCATGAGCTTAGGCGGTTTTTGCATCGTCCCTGTTTCATTCTCCAACATCGTGTTCTGAGCAAGAGTAATCGGGGTAACTTATGTAGCAAATGCGTTGTAGAATTCCTCGTCCATGTTTCGGTTTTCAAAAATTATCAAACAGTCAATTCAAGCGAAATAACACTTCAAACGAGATACTCTTCAAGCGAAATAACCAAGTTCAAGCGGAACACTCCTTTCAAGCGTAATAAGCACTTTCAAACGGAATCCCTTTTGACCTTTTCAAGCGAAATACCTATTGAAGCGGAATCACTGATTACAAATGATATAACTTCAAGCGGAATTACTAACTGAAGCGAAATAGCAAGCTTCAAGCGAAATAAGGTTGAAATTTCAAGCGGAATAACCGGTTCAAGCGGAATTACTAGCTAATTCCGTTTGAAAAGCTGCTGATGTCATCAATCTCGCATGGATTTCAAGCGGAATAAGAATTTTTATCAGTTTTAGATCAATTTTAGGTCTGAAACTTTCAAGGCTTTGTTAAAACACTAATGCGCACATTCTGTGAGAATTTTAGCCAATTTTAACCGTGAAAAATTTTGAATTTTGAAAAAGAAGATGTAGAAATCAGAATTTGCAGCTGAATTGGTAAGAACTCTTCTTCCTGAGCTTTGGTACCACTTGTAAGATCGTTTTCAGACCCGAACGAGTCGATCAGAAGAGTTTTGCTCAGTACGAAAGGCGAAAACAGACGTACTGAGGTCAATTCAGCAAGAATATTACTTTAAACCGTCGTTATATTGATTTCACAATGATTTACAGCGAGACGACACTTCAGCAGCACTTCGTTGCTCTGACCGGAAAGTTCCTTAATGATTTCGCTTGGACAAGCCTATATACAGAGTCCTGATTTCGCTTGAAAGTGACAACATGTCAGTTCAAGCGGAATTAATTGAGTTGATTTCGCTTGAAACTGCACATGTGTCTTTCAAGCGAAATCACCTTCTTTCAAGCGAAATTACCTTTAATCTCAAACTACATGCCCTGTTCTAACATTCTACGTATAAGACTCGATACAAGACGAAGTCGACAGACGCATGCACCAACACAATTCACATATTTATCAACTAATGCATTTCATCGAGCACTTGGTGTGCATCTATCAAAATGTTTCGAATCTACAACTTGTCGTGTTATTATATACCATTTTCTATCTACACAAAATCTCAATTATACTCAATATCACAAATTTCTTCAACGATAATCATTAAATCTACAATCATGACAATTTGTTAACATAAGTCTTATCTAATACTTCATAATCTATGATCATAACTCAAGACCCACTTCATGATTCATGAGGATTTTCTATAAATTACATAAACCTATCAATTTCATAAAAATTAGCAATCACATTTGTTTCCTAACATGGGTTCCATATCCAATTTCTCATTATACATACTTAATACATAAGATATAACCTCCTTCACATCTTCTCACTACATCAAAACTCTACAAACTTACAAATGACTTCCCTCTTGTTAGACAAGCTTAAATGATTCTAAATCAATGTTCATGCATACGATTTGTGCTGATTTGCCTCTTCAATTTGTTAGATTTTATACTTTTGATTAAGGTGAAGTTCTTCCCCTTCCTCCCTCTCTCTAAAACACGCACACACACACCTACCTCTTCCTGCATTTTCTTTTTCTCTAATATAGTTTCCATATAGTCACATCTAGTCCCTCTAGTTTAGTTCATGTTTTTCTTTCATTCATAATGTTATTATTTTTTTTATAACAATTGATAACTATATTAAATTTATTATTTTAGACATCTAACTTTTTGGGGTGTTACAAGTCTACCCCCCCCCCCCTTAAAGAAGGTTTCATCCCCAAAACCTATTTAATCACTACTAGACCGAGTCTACTCCTAACCTTCGTTAGTTTATTCATTCAAAATGTGCACTATAACATGAATTCCCTTGTGGTTCATAAAACGACTTCATTTGTGAACAAACATAATCCTATGTTTTATTCATACATTTCCTTTTAAACAATCCGCATTTCATGATTTTATTAATCATATGAATCGATTGCTACCACTTTTCAACTTACAAGCCATGCTAGATCTATCACTCTCGCTTTTGGTGCGGAAGGTGCTCTTCTCAAGCTTACTACAATATTTCACCATTTCCATTCCTCCTAAGTGTGTGTGTGTGTGTATATATATATACGAGTAAGTTAGATCACGTATATGCATTTACTGCGACATTCCATCATGGGTTCATAATCTCACAGTATATTCATAAGTCTAACCATGCTACTCACATATTCGTTGACTTTTCAGAAGGTCAGCGGTCAAGCATACTAATTTTCCAACTTAGACACTTATGTCCATCTTTATATAGTATACCATACTAGCGACACCATATACATTTCGTACTCATGTTTTTAGGACACATACAAACACATGACCAATTAACTACATCATACACATAGATAATCCATTCAATACATACTAATGCTCTCACGATACTACAATTGTCAACTACATTCAAGTAAGCAATTTAACATAATCCCAACATCATCCTTTACTAGTAAGTCCATAAGCTATATGTTTAGTACACATTCATTTATAAATTACCATTATGAAACTAGCTTGACATATGGTGTGCACCACACCACACACCAATCAAGTATGGAGTACAAACTCCTAAAGCATACCATAAACTACTCTTTTCATACTTGACTCGAGAATTAAGCATCATTCTACGTTTGCTACCGTTACTTGTACTATGCACACCCTTAGGTTTAACCTCAACTCATTTCGTTCATATGACTTTAAATTAGCTCTCTTCACACACTACTTATTCTACTTAAGTAAATATGTTACGCGAGTTCATCGTACAAGCGTTTAACCAATACTTCAAATTTTCACTCAAGGAATTTGAGATTTCCTCTTAATGACATAAACCATACCATACCTATTGCACCCTTCATTTCATTCATAAGTAGTATTCAATCTACACATTCTTACTGATTGAGGTAAACATTTTATTAACCTTGATTTCGTTGCATAAACCGACGATTCGCGACTCGGATTGGCCCCCTTTTTCACAAGTCCATACCATAACTAGCATGACCCCATCTATCCATGTGACGAGTTTCTGCTCGTGAACATCCTTTCGCTCGATCCAATAGCTTTATCACTTCAAGCATTCTACCATTCTCATTCGCAAAAGTTAACGGTTAGCATACTTTATCTAAATATTCATCCTATTCGGTGTTTATTCACCTAAATTTCTGTCGCAATTTCTTACTTACATGCTATACCACATTACACATTTCATTTCTTACATACAATCTTTTACAGTTCATTAAAGTTTGTCAAATTTATGTGGTCTAACTTCTCAAGGTCAAACTGTATATTCTCACTTATTGTATTCATATATGGTGGTTCACGTTTGTACTTTCCTCCAGCTCAAACCTACTTACGAAAACAACATTTTCATCATTTTATCTTTTCTTGCGAAAATTTCCCTCGATCTTCTCACCCGATCCTTACTCTTTTTTTTTTAACTTTTCTTTCATATCCGTTCAATCCATATTAACCTATGGACTTAACTTTCCATTCATACATGTTTAATCCGTACTCACCTACGAGTTTATCTTTTCATTTTTACCTTTCATTCTTATAAGTTCGATCCATACTCATCGGATTCAAGCTTTTTCATTCTCACTTGTTTGATCCGTACTTACTTACGGGTTCAAACATTTTCATTCTCACATAATACCCTCATTTTCTTGAGAGTCTTACAACTTCTTTCACTTACACATCCACCTCCTTCCCAATTCTACCAGATATTCATGTGACTATTATCATAGTCTCACGAGTGTCATATGCTTCTCGCGCACTAGCCAGGCGCGCAATCCACAAACTAGACTCGTGCCTTCATGTAATCGTCAAGTATATCATTTTTATGCATGTTAGCATTTTCATAACTTCACATCTAGTATATCTCATACTTAGCTAACACAACATCATTCCAATTTCATCCCTTCTATTGATATCATAAGCTTCACATTTAGTGTATATTTACTTCTCAATTTCACTTAAGCAACCATTCAAACATATGGTGAACATCATACTACTCCAATATAGGGCACCACCTTCTTATGCGCAGTTTTTACCAAATCACATAACCAACCAAAATTCTTACATGTATTCCATCTAAAATACATTTCACATGTTTAATTACATAATGGTTACATCCTACACTCGTTCACCCATCAATTACATAAGATTTCACCTTCGTTTATATAAACATATTTACATTAGCAAATTGAATTTTTCATTCTTTCACACCTCGATCCAATACATCATTACTTGTTTCTTGATTATTATTTTTATCACTGTGGGACCATAACGGGTCTCCACGCACCTTTGTTCTATTGTGGGGTTGGGGGACTTGTTATTTTCTACATTCATAACTTTTAGTTTAAATCATCTTTGTTTCCCAGGTATCTTAATGTAATACAATTCGATTCACATGCTTTCTTACTACCGCATGGCCAAAAGCGGCCATGAAGCTCCTATGCGCCATCATAAAGTCGGCGAACTTATTATTTCATACATTCTTAAACTTCCTTTCGAAATGTTTTTTCCCGAAACATCTTAACATAGCACAATTAATTTACACGACGTATCAGTTTTTACCACTTTTCTGGGGTCTATAGGTGTCATGGAACAGGTTTTAGGAGGTACGGGGCACGTGACATGAAAAATCATCACAAACAACGTTGCAGGCCTACAAGTGGTATCGGTGACGGCCTGGGGTTTCGTCGGCGACGTACCTGGTAAACTTGTGTCGCCAGGTTTCTGTGTAGACAGATTTTTAGTGCGTCGGGGCAGAAGGCAGCGTCGGCGGTGACCTCTAGTAACACCATTAATCTAATAATTACTAGGCATATTCTAAAAATCCCATCTCGTTCTGTTTCCCATATGCGTAATCTTTAAACCTTAAAAGCACTTACTTGTATTACGCCTCGGAGCGACACACACACGCCTGCAAGAGCTCTCGGTTTGAGTTCAAGTACTCCGATCCTGTACTTGAATCCCTCAAACCTTGGCTCTAATACCAACTTGTAACGCCCATTCTTTCAAGCGGTCAAAACCAAATATTAAACAACGAAATTGTACGACCAAATTTAAACTTTTATACATTACTTGAAATTTGGCAAAATTATACAAAGTTAACCATTTAAAAACTAGATACAATCAACTACCATTTAACAACAGTTATAATCACATGTTTAGGGAGCATGTCTAACAACTAGACTTTAAATACATAAACAACTAAAAGTTTTGACCCATTGCATAAACTAGTTTGGAAGCGCGTTGATGGCGAAAAAGAGTCGTGCGTGTGTTTGTTCCAAGCTTGCGAGTCCGCTTATAGTGCAGTTTTACCTACAACATAAACAAATATTTTTTTAAGTAAGAGAAGGGTAAAGTGCTAACTTTCATTGAACATGACATTCCACCATTTTCATTATTCCCATAAACTTCATGTTTATATTCCTTCCATTACATTAGATTTGGCTTACTAATCTACTTGATTTCATCACTTTAATCCGTTAGAATAATAATCTATTTATAAACATTTAACCCGCTCACAACGGAATAAATACATGACTATTTCAAACATTATATTCTAGCTCGTTGACCCGCTTGTACCAGATCCGTCTACATGATCGTTCCAAACATAACATTCTTTGACCCGTTTGTACCGGATCGTCTACGTATTCATTCTAAACATAACATTCTTATTCTTTGACCTGATCGTACCAGATCGTCTACATATTCATTCTAAACATAACATTCTTGTTCGTTGACCCATTCGTACGGGATCGTCTATATATATTCATTCTATACATAACAATCTTATTCTTTGACCCGTTCATACCGATTCATCTACATATTCATTCTAAACATAACATTCTTGTTCGTTGACCCGTTCGTACCAGATCAATTGTATGACCATATTAAACATTTCATTCTAGTCCGTTAACCCGTTCGTGTCGGATCAACAGTATGACCATATTAAGCATTTCATTCTAGTCCGTTGACCCGTTCGTACCGGATCAACCGTATGACCATATTAAATATTTTATTCTAGTTCGTTGACCCGTTCGTACTGGATCAACTGTATGACCATATTAAATATTTTATTCCAGTTCGTTGACCCTTCTGTACCGGATCAACTGTATGACCATATTAAATATTTCATTCTAGTTCGTTGACATGTTCGTACCAGATCAACTGTATGACCATATTAAATATGTCATTTTAGTTTGTTGACCCGTTCGTACCGGATCAACTGAATGACCATATTAAATATTTCATTTTAGTTTGTTGACCCGTTCGCAATGGGTCTATTACATGATCATTCTTTAACATAACATTCTAGTTTGTTTGACCCTGTAGGATCGTTTTCAGACCCGAACGAGTCGTTCAGAAGAATTCTCGGATCAAATCAGAGGCGGAATACAAAGATTTGATCTTCGTTCAGCTTGTTATACACTTTACAAGTCTCTTTTATTGATTTGATGACATTTACAAGGCTAGAGACACACTAGCAACACCTTGGCTCTAGATTCCAAAAGTTACAAATGATATGACTAAGGCACCTATTTATACTAAATCTATTCCCCTTGAAAGTGACAAGCCCATTTCGTGTGGAATAGACTTATGTCATTTCTCTACGTGACTTAATCTATCATTCTAATTACAAGACTCGATTACAAGACGAAGTCAACAGACATATGCACTAACAATCTCCCCCTTGGATGTTGACGTAGTCTTCAGTACGAGACGTCAGTACGTTAAAACTTCAGTCTTGATCAGTCTTCACGCTTTCCAAAATATTTGACGCTGAAACATCCTTCAAATTCTCTCTTTCTTTTCAATCACCATTATTAGCTATTCTCAAGAATCTGAAACTAGCTCTTTCACTCTTTAAACTCCCTTTTGCTAACAGACTCCCCCTTAAGTTGTTCTAGGATCGCAGTCTGGAATTTGTAGCTTAGGATCGAAAACCTGGCATTAATCCACAGGAATCGAAACCTAGCATTTTCAACTTTTCCTGCACATTCTCTACCCAAAACATAAGTTTTTATTTATATCACTTTGAAAAACTTACTGATAGAGAGCATTCATTCACCAAACATTAATAGTTACATCAAGTTCAAATTAATGATCTTGATTAACTAAACATGCAATCATTCTCAAAAACATTTCTCATTTAAACAAACTCCCCAACCCAATATGGTTCATCATGTTTAGCACTCAGAATTTTGAAAATCAACTCTTCAACATCAGTTGTCTAAAATAAGATGAAATAGAATCTTTTTGGATTTTCAAAATTTTATGCTAAAACACACATAAATTCTTTTTGGATTTTTGTTTAATGAAAAGCAGTAAAGAAATATTTACAGACATATTTTTGTGAGTTTGTGTAAGAGGATCATATCAGTTTATGAGACAAATCACTAGCACCGTTAAGCTTTAAACATATTAAGTTCTAAACGATTCACATAGATTGACGATATAGTTGTCCTCTTAAACTCAATCTAAAAACTTTCGAAATGCTTACCGATACGTTAAGGTATATTAATTTTGCACTAAATTCTTATGGACCCCACGATCTTAGCATATCCCCTCATCATGCAATACACTAACTCGAGTAATGCCTTTAAACTTTCATCAACTGTGATATGTGCGAAAACAACGTAGAATGTTTAAACATTAACAATCAGGTCGATACTTCCGTATATGCAGAGAAAGTCCAATGTTTAAACAAAATAAGAAATAAAAAACAAGTTGAAATTGTTTAGGCTTTAACCACCAGGTCGATACTCCCGTATACGCAGAGGTGATCCAAAGCTTAAACGAAACACCAAAGAAAATAAAGCAGAACGTTTAGGCAATAACATCCAGGTCGATACTCACGTATACGCAGAGGATGTCCAATGCTTAAACAAAATAAAGAAATAAAACAAGTTTAAATCTTTGCAAAATGAAATGCACAATCACAACGACTTTTTCAGCAAGTTGTGAAAGTTCACAAACTGACAAGTTTTTATGCTCTTTAGCATTCAGCGATTACTGAGTAGGCACACAATCAAGAAGGACAAAACTAAGTACTATGCTTTCAACCGTGTTTCCCACTAGAACTAGGCTTTTTCATTTAAGTTTGTATCGTTATCGCAAATCTACTAGTCTAGCTGAGCCTATCGTCACATCTTTAGTGAGACCGTTTATCACATTTGACATTTCATTTCTTTAGCATGCTGTGATAGTCCAACTGATTTACTATCATTTCCTCTTTTTCACAACAAAACTCATTTTGAATTTTTCAATGTTTTTGAATTTTAGATTTCATCATGTTTTTGAATTTTTCAAATTTTCAAAATTTCTAAAAATTTTCTTACTCCCCCTAAAATCAAAATATGTTTCAATTTTGATTTTCTAGGAAAAATTGAAAACAAACTGTACAGAATAAACTGACACACTGATGAGAATTGCTTCAATTCGCCATCCACTTGGCTTAAACAATCAGAACTCCCCCTGACAACAAACTATTTTCCCATTATGATTTCAAAACACTTAAGTTTGTTTTAATCAAAATGGTTTTTCCGGAAAATTAGTTTTCTTTGCCATTTCACAAACATGGGGTTTAATTCATCACACTGTTTTCAACCACTTGTAGGTTTATCACAAAAACAATTTCCAATAATCATACCACTTATAAGATAGTTAAATCAAGTACAACTTAATGTCCTTGATTAAACACTTGTAAGTCGAAATATCACATAACAACTACCCATCACATCTGTGATATTTTTCAAGAAAGATGCCGATTCCTACTCCCCAATTACCAACCTGGGAGTTCCGGCAAGTTAGGATTTTAAGCAACGAATGCAGGCACCCAAGCCTGACCAGCCTTGGGTGTATCCGAGTTATTTTCACTCGGGGTTTGAACATATCTTTTTGATTAATAAAATTCTTTAACCCCTTTTACCTTACCCTCGACCATTTTTCCAAAAATATTTAGAACATTGGGGTTAAAGGCTTTTTCAACATCAAAATATTTCTTTTCAGAAAAAGATTGATTTGAAATCTCAACTTTTTGTTTAAAATTTTCAGCTCGCAATGGTGGAAAATTAACATCATCCATTGGCGGAACTGACATTTCAATTTTTAGCTCAACTTGTGGCTCTTCTGACTTTGATGAATCAGATTCATCGCCAAGACATGGCTCATTTGCTTCCGAAGAAACAAATTCATCGCCAGGAAGTGAAAATCTCACTTTCTTTGATTTGTTAATCATTTGATTAACCACTTTTTCTTTCTTTACTCTCTCTTCTGTCCTCAGATTTGTATCTGATGAATTCATTTTACTTGACTGATCATTCTTTGGAGAGCAAAACAATTTATCAGAACTGTTATCTGATTTTCTGGTTGTATCCAAGGGAAAAATCCTTTCGAGATACTCTCGTGCTTTCTTCCTTTTCTTTCTCAATCGATCTTTCTGTCCTTGTGAAAGTTTCACTTTCAGTTCTTTCACTTTTTGTTTTTTCTGTGCTCTGGGCTTTTCATCGACTTTGACTGATTTTGTCACCTTTTTCTGAGATTCAGCCCTCGATCTTTCCATTGATCTCATTGGGCAATCTCTGGCAATGTGACCTTTGATTTGGCATTCATAACATCTTCTTGTCTCAAATCTCTGTCTCTGGCAGTTAACAACAATGTGTCCTTGAAAACCACAGTTGTAACACACCCTGTTATCGTACCATTCTCCTCTATTAATCCAAACACTCAAATCATAACACTGATTTGATTTGTAGTACTCATGACTTCTCCTATAAGCTTGATTTGACGCTTGAGCACTGTGGTCAAACCTGCACCACTTATTACTAACTTTTTGTGAGTTTTGATTTTCAAATTTTTGTGGTTTTTTTATAATGATTGGATGACTGAACTGATGACCTTTTATTGTTGTTTTGAAAATTTTACGAATTTTTAACATTTTGTTTTTGTTCTACATTCTTCTTAAAAGGTTTTTGCTTTGAGCATTCACCTATTTCAGTCGAATGTAAAACAGTTTCTTGAAACTTTTCTTTTAATTTCAAAAATGTTTTCTTTTTCTCATTTTCATCATCAGTTTTATCATCACAATCCTCAATTATGACTTTGTCATAATTTGTGACATTGTCACTTATTGGAACTGCATTGATCGGTTTTGGACATATATGATTCAATATTGATGACGAAGTCTCAAAACCTTTCAATTTCGTCTCTAACTCCTTGATTTTATTTTTAGCACATTCAACTTCTTTTTCAAGTTGAATGATTTTCTCAAGATGAGAATTTATTGCAATTTGTTTTTCAATATTATTTTTACTGAAAACAAATTTTTCATCTTCTAAAATCTTTATTTGACTTTGAAATTTTTTTTCAATTTTTAATTTTTCATTTTCTAAAAATGTTATTTTATTTTGAAATTCTTTTTTCGTTTTCTTTCAAAATTTTGTTTTCCAATGTCAAACTCTCCACAACTTTTAGAAGTTTGACATTTTCTGATTCAGATTTATCACATTTTGAGCACACTGGTTCAGAACTTGAAGCTTCATTTTTCTCGGATTCCTCATTTTTCGACACTGCCTCTGTCTCTGTCTTGTATGTGCCTGCACAAAAAATTTTAACAAAATCATGAGGATTCATACTTTCATCTAGATAACAACCCCTCTTAATATCATATTTCATAACATCTTTTGCTATAAGACACATATTGACTCTTTTGCTTACTTCAACAATCACATCCAAACTTATTTTTTTCAAATCTTTTTCTATTCCATTCATCGACTCTTTCTTTTTCTTATCATTTTCGTAATTGTGTGTTTTAAGCTCTCTGATGAATTCTTTTGGATAAAAATTTGAGAATCTAGAATCCTTTTTCAGATTAATCAAGAATTCATCCCACTCTGAAGGTAATGCGTCTGCAAATTTAGATACTTTTTTAGCATCTGACATTCTTATCTCGTACATTTTTAATTTTTCAATTAGAAACTCAAACCGATTTTCCAACACATCCACTGTTTCATTTTTCATACACAAAAAACTTTCAAATCTTTTATCCCAAACATTCTTATTCTCATTCTGATATCTACTACCCCAAACCCCATCAAACCAATCATTTAACCTTTCAAGGTTATCGTTTTCCTCTTCGTCAAACATTTTAACCACACTTTCTTTGTTAAATGACATGGTTTAAAAAAATTGTTTTTAGCTCAAAGTCCAACAAATTTTAACTTCTCGGTATTTGCACCTTGTAAATCACCTCGAATCACCTGCAAACAAACAAACAAATGATCAGTTTTAAACGAACTGAATACGTGAAAGTGTGTGTTAATGAAATCAATCTAAGACTCGTGTCAAAGATTTGCGGACTCGTTCCAATGTTGTTTGGGTGAAATCACTGAATGAATGGGCCTGAAAATGTATTCTATCAGTTTAAATGTCCGACAAGTTTGATTACCAATATTTCTATTGAATCGTTACTTTTAGTGGGCTGACAAACAATGTTTCTCAATGAATTTTAATTGGACCGTTTAGTACAAGTGGGCCGGTGCATTTAATTGATTTTATTTTTGTTGCAATACGAAATTTGATTGGGCCGCTAAAGGAGTTTCACATGGGCTGACACTACTTTCAAGCTTCACATGCAAACTGATCAACAAGTGGCCGACAATATCAATTTACACTTCAATTTAATTGGGTCGATAATATTGATCAGATCAAATCGATTGCAAATTCTTGATCTTTGCAAATGGTGGCCTGACAAACTGATTCACAATCAATTGCTTCACATGCGCCTTTTAATGAGCCGACAACATGTTTTGATATACACACCGTACAGACTGAACCAGAATATGATTGGGCCGATGAGTTTCACACGAAATTAGCACCTTTCAAATGGAATAAGGAATTTAAGCGAAATCACCAATTTTAAGCGGAATTAAACCACTGGCTTTAAAGCGAAATCACCAATTTCAAGCGGAATTAAACCACTTTGGAGCGAAATCTGATTTCGTTTGAAATAAACAGCACTTTCAAGCGGAATTAGTGATTCCGGTTGAAATAACACTGACGATTTCGAGCGGAATTAGGTGTTTTCAAGCGAAATAAGGTGACAATTTCAAGCGAAATTAGGCTGTTGACATGAAATCGGACCTAAAAACTCAGATTTCTTTGAGTTAGGATTTGAAACTTTGTAGGGTTGTAGATCAGGTGTTTTCGCACAACATATCAAAAAATCATGTAATTTGGACCGTAAAAACCCGTTCAATTTTGAAAATTTCGGTAAAAAATGTGAAAGAATGAGTAGAAAACAGAATTTTCAGTGAAAACAAGCTAAATCGGTAAGAACTCTTCCTCCTGAGCTCTGATACCACTTGTAGGATCGTTTTCAGACCCGAACGAGTCGTTCAGAAGAATTCTCGGATCAAATCAGAGGCGGAATGCAAAGATTTGATCTTCGTTCAGCTTGTTATACACTTTACAAGTCTCTTTTATTGATTTGATGACGTTTACAAGGCTAGAGACACACTAGCAACACCTTGGCTCTAGATTCCAAAAGTTACAAATGATATGACTAAGGCACCTATTTATACTAAATCTATTCCCCTTGAAAGTGACAAGCCCATTTCGTGTGGAATAGACTTATGTCATTTCTCTACGTGACTTAATCTATCATTCTAATTACAAGACTCGATTACAAGACGAAGTCAATAGACATATGCACTAACAGACCCGTTTGTGGTGGGTCTATTACATGATCATTCTTTAATGCATTACGAATACCACAATAAATATCAATAAACATTACTACAAGTAAACTTTAATTGTACAAGTAACGTACCCCAGTCTTGTGAGCCTTGAGGTTTTCGCCCGCTTAAACTTTCCTCCTTTACGCCTACATTCAATACATTCATTCTTTAGTTCTAACAATCCATTCCATTTCATACAAAGATTCCTCACATTCTAAACTTTAAACAATATTAATAATCGTCATAATTCACACATTTATCAACTAATGCATTTCATCGAGCACTTGATGTGCATCTATCAAAATGTTTAGAATCTACAACTTGTCATGTTATTATATACCATTTTCTATCTACACAAAATCTCTCTTATACTCAATATCACAAATTTCTTCAACAGTAATCATTAAATCTACAATCATGACAATTTGTTAACATAAGTTTTATCTAATACTTCAAAATCCACAATCATAACTCAAAACCCACTTCATGATTCATGGGGATTTTCTATAAATTACATAAACCCATAAATTTTATACATAGTAGCAATCACATATGTTTCCTAATAAGGGTTCCATATCCAATTTCTCATTATACATCTTGACACATAAGATATAACCTCCTTCACATCTTCTCATTACATCAAAACTCCACAAACTTACAAATTATGACTTACCTCTTATGGCATGTCCCTCTTTTTGAGGCAACGCTACCCTCGGCCATATTGGTCTGAGTCAGCAGGGATACAGTCCCGCATGGCCGGAATATTGAAAGATAATTAAGTAAGTTATTAATTCAAAATGTGGCATGTCCCTCTTTTGGAGGCAACACTATCCTCATCCATATTGGTCTGCGTCAGCAAGGATACAGTCCCGCAAGGCCGGGTTAAAGTTTTAATAGTAGTTTATTTATAAGGGATTCAAGCCGTTCTTACTTCCCCCGATTTGATGCTATGTACCTCAAAGGAAGTCCTAATAAGCTTGAATCAAGTCCTCGCAAGATCTATACATTGAACGAGGCAAGAACTTTACCCAAACCACCCTTCTAACCCCCTTCCAGGTAGTTAACGTGTTTTATATAGACCGTAGAGACACAAATGAGTGAATCAACAAAACATGTTTCAATATAAAAAACTAGATATTAAAGTCATTAATACAAACTCAATTAAAAAGTTAACCAAAGATTGGAAATAAAAAGTAATACATAAAAGACTTGTCTTCACCAAGTGATGTAAGAGATTAGCTAATCGTGGCCTTTGTTTGACAAAGCTCTTAAGATCAATCTTGGATCCCGAGACTACTACACACAACTAAGGATGGATGATGGATGAATGTGGTGTCTGATGGTGGTATTGTGGTATTGTGGTAGTGGAGTGGTGGCAGGTGTGAGAGAAGTGGTTTGCCGAGTAACGGCATCGTCTATTAAGAATGAGTCTTAGAGCGTGTGCCACTTGATTCCTTGAACTGTCTATCAAGAGCTCTAGTAACGGCATTGTCTATTAATGCTTGAAGATCTGCACCAGGTACGTTAATTCTGGTGGTATCATTATTCTCTCTCGGGTGACTGTTAACCTCCTCCGATTCAGCCATGTAGCTTGATTGCTACAAAACAATTGACAATATTTTATTCAGAGGTTATTATGGAGTCATCATTTCTGATGATTTATTAACCATGGTAGTATAAACCATATTGGTTAATTTGTTAGTCATATTTATTTAGGATTTTCATTATAATTTATCCTAGTAAAAAAAAATATTAAGGATATTATTAGTGGCACAAAAGGCCTAGTCACAATGGCAGTTTTAAGCCATGATCTCGTAAGATCGGGGCATTAAGGTTTGAACATAGTTCATTACCTTTTCTTGACAGGAAGTCGTAGACTACAACTGTCTTTTGTCTTATTTGACAATTATTATGGCCCGTAGGCACTACATCATAAATGGATGTTTAATATATGATCATCTTAATTGACGATTTGAACCCATGATTTTTAAATCATTAGGCTAGATAAGGAATCTGGAAGAATCCAATATAAGGATGACATGTGTGACTTTACCGAATCACATCTGCCAAGAGTGCTAGCATGTTTTCAGATGTTAACAAGGATTTGAATCTTTTTAAATAGCTTTTACCATCATGGCCATGTCTAAGATGACATATAGGCTAGGTCATACCTTTAAGATTCCATTTAATATTTAATGGCAGATCAATTACAAAAAGGAATGATATTTTGATTAATTTCATATATTATATTCATACATATGATGACAATTGAACTTTTTAAATAAAACATTCCAATAAATTTTAAATGAAGTACATATGTGCCCTAAACGGGACTTTTAAATAAATAACTTGCCCATGCAAGGGCTAAATAAAGAAATACAAGTCCACGCAGGGACTAAGTACATAAATAAAATTGTCCACGCATGGACTTAATTAAAATAAACAACAATACAAATAAATAAGGATTTTCAATAATCCCTCTTTTTCTTCCCCTTTATTAGGTCTGCCAAACCCTTGAGAAATCCTCGATGGCTTCTACGCTCCTCTTGAATATCTCGTTCCACACGGTTCAACCTCTGTAGGATCTCCTCCTGCTACGGTGGTTGGATCTGTGGCGGTTGCGGCGGCTGCTGATGCGGAGGTTGAGGAGGTGGCGGGTATTGATACCCATATGCTTGGTACCCCGATTGGTACGAAGCTGCGAAAGGTCCTTCAGGGTGAAGAACATTGTAGTTGGCCGCCTCGAGGTACGGGTCGACGACAGGAGCATTGTAGTAGTTGTAGCCAGGGTAAGCTGGCTGCTCAAAAGGGTTATACGCCGCTGCACCGGGGTATAAAGGAATTGGGTTATCATAACCCATGTGTGGTGGTGGTGGTGCGACTGGAGCTGAGTCGACTTCTGAAACTGGGTTTGAAGGCCCACCCATTTGCGGGTCTTCATACAGTGGCGGGAAGTGACTGCCACTGGAGTGTTGAGGGGTGCTGAAGTGAAAATCCCGTCTTCGTACGGACATCCGTGCACCTGTTCTTCTTCGCCTCGGTGGCTCCGAAGGCAGTTGCTGCTCAAGCGGTGGTAGTGAAGGTGGCGTAACCGCCCAGAAACGCGAATCCTCAGAGGGATCCCGTGGCTGCTGTTGATGTGGGTTGAAAGGGGGAGTGTACTCCTAGTGGTATGTGGCCCACCTTTCGGCAAAATTGTCTGGGCCCCTGTATGGCGAGCCATGAAAAGATGACCCGTCAGAAATCTCTATGGGATGCGTGGGCATCCCAGATGGTGGCGTCTCTGGATCTGGATCCTCGTCCATATCCAAGTCCTAGGCTTCAGGAAAATGGTCCTCCGGGCCCAATGGTTTATGGCCCATTGGTTCTTCAATCTAGTTTGCCGGGTTGAACCGACTCTAGAAGTACGGGGTTGGGTCCTGGAAAGCCCGGTGTGAACTTGACCGTTGCAGCGAGATAAAGGAGTGGTGTGAGTGGTCGGAGTCGTTGTTCTGATGGAGTCCAAAGGAATCGTGGTATGAAGGTGAAGAGCTAAGCGAGACAAAATGCCTCACGGGTTCCAAATATGTCCTCCACTCTTCTTGAGGACTTGAGCTCATGGTTGCCGAAGGAGTTCGCCAGTGTGACGGCCCGACCTCATGGTCATTTCTTCCTATCATCGGGGCCTTGCCTCTTCCACTTCTTCCTCAGAATCGTGGTGGCAGTGTCTTTTGTTCCTGTCAAAACAAGCAAAAGAGACCAACAAAAGAAAACAATAAGATTAGGATTAGTCCTATGTCGTTAGCCTAGACTCGGAGGTCAAGGAATTGGCAAACTGTGTCATTGAGATTAAACACAAAAGGCTAGTGTTTAATTCACTCAATGTTGGCTCTGATACCAACCTGTCACACCCCGATATTTCCACGTATTATCGGTGGGCCCGGTGGGGAGTCTCGTGACGTAGTTGATATCATCATGGTCAATAATCACAGTTCAATGCACAGCGGAACTCTAAAAGTGATAATATTACAAACCGATTTGAAAGTAACATAAAATATTACACAACGGTTGTAAAGTGGATCCACAGGCGGATCTAAAATAACAAGAAATATTGTTCAACAGATTTAAGCATCAAAAGCTTGCAAGACTCTTTATTTGACACTAGGAGTAGCCAGCCCATTACGAGTAGTACCTACACTTAACCTTTTGAAAAATATGTCACTTTACACTGGTAAATACAATTAACTGACTCTTTTTGCAAAGTGTTTATAAAAATTGATTTAAATGCACAAGGCACAAATATTCATTATTAACTTGGGACAATTATTTAAAAATAATATTGTATACAGTTTTACATGTTTGTCGTCCATTTAGGACCCGGTTAGAAGAGCCGGTTTAAGATTAATACACACACCACTTGGTATAATACCCACAAGAAGTTACCTTACAAGTGGGGTACCTTTTTACATACGTAACTGTCAGGTGCATGCCTACACCCCGTGCTTAAGTCGTGGCCATTTCTAATGAATGAGCCGAGGATATCCAGGACATGGTCATTAACCCCCCAAACGCATTGCATCAAACAAAACAGATTAAAACGGGTTATGCATCTTTTTAATCACAATACGATTGTACGACTTGATACCCGACCAAGCGGTATTATTATAATACCGTATCCCAAGCCCGTATAACGGAAAAAAAGTTAAAAGTATTTACCTGAGCAAAATTATAAATTTTAATCTCAGCCGTATATCAATCAGCAAACACAGGTAGCTTTTACTGGGCTCCTAATCTGGAACGAAGGTTTTAATAACCTATTAGATTCCTAACGGGTCTTATTTAAGTCTTAACTTAGACCGGTTAGTTTTAAAGAAATGTTTACGGTTCAAAACGCAAGATTAAGCGAAGACCAGTTTAGAATGTGATTTAGACCCGACAAGTATGATGACTTGTATAATATGGGTAAACTAAACACATTCTAGATTTTGAAGTAAAAATGATATGGTTTGACCCGTTTCGGTTAATTTATGCAAACTAGTTACATAAACCGTACCGAATGCGTGTAATGCTTAACGGGTAACCAAATGAGTCATGAACAGGTTCCACAAGTTAATATGCTTTAAATATGTTGTAATATCAGTAGGATACCTTCCATTATGCCCAAAACGAATTTAAACCAATTATGCCCTGTAGGGGTATTTTGGTCATTTTAAGGTTTATAAAAGAGGTTAAATGGTAATCTGAGTTTCTTTTCTAAAATAATCAGTAAAAACATTTATTTTAATAAGTTATATCTCTAAGATATCACATATACGTGAAATTTATCATTTATGGCCAAACTATGCACCGTATGGGTATTTTGGTCATTTTACATATGTTATAAGGGTTAAATTTGGAAATCTGAGTTTAAAACTTTTACTTACTATTAAAGTATAAAAATTTATTCATAACATCAGTAGGTAACAAGCCTTAGGTATCTAATATGGTTTTAAACCATACTATGCACCTAAATCGCATAAAAGTCGGTATTTGACGATATTCGGGTTGAATAAGGAAATCTGAGATTTTGACCAGCCTTTACAGTTTAAAATAACTTATTTATTATATAAAATCAGTAGAAAAATGTTTGATATGTAAAGGATGTGTAAAACTCATTTTATTAGCGAAAAGGGGAATTATCGTCAATTACCGAGCCTATGCAAGAACTCTATGTTATGATCGGTTTAAAATTTAATAAAAATTTCCAAAAATCCCAAAATATTATATTACATCAGTGGGTAAAAGGTTTGGTGTCAAAATTTGGGTTTAAATAAGATTTATGTCGAAAATGTCGTTTATTTAATAAAAAGGCTTTCATTTACGATATTGTGCATAACTCTCATTTTAGACCATGAACTGATGTCAAATTTTGAGGACATGTTTATAAATCAGTAATAAAGGTTTTTGTCCTCTCACATTTTCAAAAATCTCGTTTTTTATATAAAAAGTGCATAATGGTCAACATTTAAGCATTTAACGGAAACATGCAAATGAATCGGATTACTAAGGAACCATGTAGCATAACCTCAGAGGGTTTTACTATCATATAATATGGTCCTAAAGGAACCTTAAGGCATATCAAAAACAAGCTAAATCGGGTCAGAACTGAAAGTCAAAGCAAAAGTCTACTTTTGCGACTTTCGGTTGCGAACGAGTCTAAACTCATAATTGTCGGGTTGAAGATGCCTAAACATGTTCTTATATTATTTACCAAGTTATTTTAGTGTTAAAATATGTTCCATAACCTCTGCATTATCAGTTATGAATTTATTTGTAAAAATTGCTTCTGTTGACTTTTTATTAATAAGTTTGACCCGACAATTGACCAAGTTAGAGTGATAATCAGTAGGTGCCCTTTTAAGGGTTTATTACCTACATAATTACCAACTCATAGCCACTTTCAATTCGAATAATGGATGGACCATTAGTTATTAATCACTAAATCAAAGCTTAATTACGATGGCTTTGACTTTTGGTCATTAAACTAATAAAACTTGAACTTAGGGGGATAAGAATGCTTACAATAATACTTAGCATGAAATATGAACTGAGGAAAGCTTCCTAGAGCTCTAAGGGACTCCAGAGAATGAGTTGTGAAGTGATTTTCAAAGTGTGCAAATGACAAGTGAAGAACAAGTGCCTTATATAGCAATTTCCACTTCATATGATCATTCCACATGTCCCTACAATGATCCCTCATGTTACCAGGTGTCCCTAGTGCATGAAAAACCATTGCCACAGTCCCTGGTATCGAATACAAGCATGCAAAGGCGGTGGAACTGACTGAACTTGCAGCTGTCCTTGTTTTTCTGCATCTGGCACTTTCACGCGGCCCGCGTAAGAATAGGTCTTGGCTTACGCGACCCGCGACAATGGGGAGAATCAGTAAAAACTTTGCAAATCTTGCAATTTCAGTCCCTGGTCCATTCAAACTTTATTTAACTTCCATTTATTACATTTAGGACCCCCATAGTTAACTATTTAGGACCTTGGGTCATTATCTAATTCCGTTAAGCTCACGGTTAGTTGTACAATCACCCGAAAAGTCTTGTTTCCATCGAAACTCCACAAAATTAATATCCAATATTCTTGAGAGCGAAATATTAAATCATTAAAATGTTTTTGGGTTCGTTAAAGGTTACTCATAGGTAACTTTAACATGTTGACACTTTTAACCCCTATGTTTCGTAAGATCCTTAATTTAAGCACAAACGACTTCCAATGTTCGACAAATTATTCATTAAAGAATACGAACGTCATATGAGGTCAATCAGAGGCACAAGAATGGCATGTTGACACATTGGATCCTTTTACTAACATATTTACATTGTTTGACAACTTTAGTCCCTCAAGATCATTTCATTGCACGTTTAAAGTCCATGACACGTGTCTTTATTATATTGGTCGTGATTTTACGAGGTGTTACATCCTCACCCCGTTAAAAGAAATCTCGAACTCGAGATTTACTGAAATAAATGAGGGCACTTCTATTTCATTGTGGATTCAACCTCCTACGTGTATTCTGGGCCTCTTCGGGCATCCCATTTTACTTTTACGATTGGCACGTGCTTCCTTCGAAGCTTATTACCTGTCGATCCTCGATCGATAAAGGTTTCTCAAGGAACTTCAAGCTCTCATCTATCTACACGTCCTTATGCGACATTGTTAGCGATTCATCAGCTAGACATTTCTTTAAGTTGCAGATGTGGAATACATTATGAATTCCACTGAGCTCTTCTGGGAAATTTAACTTGTAGGCCACAGTTTCGACACATTCGATGATTTTGAATGGTCCTATGTACCTCGGGCTTAGCTTGCCCTTTTTGCCAAAGCGCATCACCCCTTTCCAGGGTGACACCTTAAGTAACACTTTATCACCAACCTCAAACTTTAAAGGTTTGCGCCTCATATCAGCATAACTTTTCTGCCTGTCCCTGGCAGCTTTCAGACGTTCACGGATTTGGACAATCTTGTCCGTAGTCTCCAGGACTATATCAGGTCCTGATAGTTGGATATCTCCAACTTCCGCCCAATAAACTGGCATCCTACACTTTCTTCCGTACAAAGCTTCAAAAGGCGCTGCTTGAATACTCGAATGATAGCTATTATTGTACAAAAATTCAATCAACAGAAGATGGTCATCCCAACTCCCTCCTAAATCGATAACACGAGCTCGTAGCATATCCTCAAGCATTTGAATCGTATGCTAGCTTTGCTCATCCGTTTGGGGATGATATGCAGTGCTGAAATTTAATCGAGTGCCTAAAGATTGCTGAAAGCTTTTCCGAAAATGTGATGTGTATCTTGTATCCCTATCAGATATAATAGATACTGGCACTCCGTGAAGAGATACAATCTCATCCACGTACAGTTGAGCTAACTTCTCAGAGCTGTGGGTTTCTTTAATCGGCAAGAAGTGGGCTGACTTGGTTAATCTATCGACTATAACCCAAATAGTATCATTCCCACGCTTCGTCTTAGGTAACTTTGTGATAAAATCCATGGTTACCATTTCCCATTTCCATGTGTGAAGTCCAGGCTGTTGTAGTAAACCTGACGACTTTTGATGTTCTGCCTTCACTTGCGCGCACGTCAAACATTTAGCCACATAAGTGGCTATAGATTTCTTCAAACCTATCCACCAATAATTTTCCTTTAAATCTGGGTACATCTTATCACTGCCAGGATGAACAAAATATTTGGAGCTATGGGCTTCTTGAAGAATCACATCTTGAAGTCCTCGATAAATTGGAACTCATATTCGTCCATTCAATCTTAGGATTCCATCCTTGCCATGCGACAATTGATCGACAGTGACGCCTAACTTCTTATTTGGATAGTTAGCTTCTAATACAGCTTCTTTTTGAGCGGCTAACAACCTTTCATTCAAGTTGTTCTTTAATTCAATGCTCTTGGCATTGATTCTAATAGGCTTAACCCTTTCTTTTCTGCTCAAGGCATCGGCGACTACATTCACTTTGCCTGGATGATATCGGATTTCACATTCATAATCATTCAGTGTCTCCATCCATCGACGCTATCTCATGTTAAGATCTTTTTGATTAAACATATGTTGAAGGCTTTTATGATCAGAATAGATCACACACTAGGTTCCATAAAGATAGTGCCTCCAAAGCTTCAGTGCAAATACAACGACACCCAACTCCAAATCGTGGGTGGTGTAATTCTTATCGTGCACCTTTAATTGTCGGGAAGCATATGCAATAACTTTGCCCTTCTGCATAAGCACACATCCCATACCAGTGTGCGATGCGTCGCAATAAACCACAAATTCTTCAATTCCTTCTGGCAATGTCAACACGGGAGCATTGCTTAATTTCTGCTTATGAATGTCAAAGGATTCTTGCTGCTTGGGACCCCAGTCAAACTTGACATTCTTGCGGGTCAATGAAGTCAAAGGGGCAACAATTCTTGAAAGGTTCTCAATGAAACGTCTATAGTATCATGCTAGACCCAAGAAGTTGCAAATCTCTGTAGGAGTCTTGGGCTCCTGCCAATTCATAACCGCCTCAACCTTAGTGGGATCCCTCTGTATTCCATGCTCACTTACCACATGTCCAAGAAATTGGACTTCTCGAAGCCAAAACTCACATTTAGAAAACTTGGCATAGAGCTTCTCTTGCTGCAGAAGTTTAAGGATACACCGAAGATGTCTTTCATGATAGGCTTGTCCAAGTATGGCTTGCAAACGCGATTCATGAGATCGATGAACGCTGCAGGTGCATTAGTGAGCCCGAAAGGCATCACCAAGAACTCATAGTGACCATAACGAGTTCTAAATGCAGTCTTATGCACATCTTCATCTCTGACCTTCAACTGGTGATAACCTGACCTTAGATCAATCTTTGAAAAGTAACTTGCTCCTTGAAGCTGATCGAATAGATCATCGATCCAGGGTAACGGAAACCTGTTCTTGATTGTAACCTTGTTTAATTCACGATAATCGATGCACAGACGCATCGAGCCATCTTTCTTTTTCACAAACAGAATACGAGCTAGGTCGAATAAAACCCTTCGCCAGCAAATCATCTAACTGAGTCCTTAACTCTTTCATCTCAGTCGGTGCCAACCGATAAGGTGTTCTTGCAATTGGTGCAGCTCCAGGAATGATATCGATTCTGAACTCCACTTGTCTATCTGGGGGTAAAGCAGGTAGTTCATCAGGGAATACTTCTGGATATTCAGAAATAATGGGAATGTCTTCAATCTTAGGTTTTAGTTCATCAATGGTTACTTGCGCCATATAAATGACACATATTTCTTCAAACATCTCGATGCCTTAAGCATGGACACTTGGTTAGGCAATCCATACTGAGTATCTCCTTGTATTGTTAACGGCTCACCATAAGGAGTCTTGATAACCACTTGCTTCTTATCACACATAATTTAGGCCTGGTTATGAGATAACCAATCCATGCCTATTACTATATCAAATCCAGCTAGTTTTAATGGGAGCAAAGAAAGCGGAAAAGAGTGATTTCTAATGGATATAAAACATCCATCTAATACAGTTGAGGCAGTCTCTAAAGTACCATCGGCCAATTCTACTTCATATTTTATGCTTAGAGTCTTAACAGGCAGATTTAATAACTTACAAAATTTATTATCCACAAAAGACTTGTCTGCACCCGAATCAAACAACACTCTAGCATAAACATCATTGATAAGAAAGGTACCTGTTATCACGTTATCATTCTGAATGGCCTCCTGAGCATTCATCTGAAAGAACCGAGCATTGGTCTTTTTAACTTCCTTAGGCTTCTTCGCATATTTGGGGCAGTTGGTCTTGATATGCCCCTTCTCGTTACAGTTGTAACAAGTCGCATCTTTTAACTTCTTGAAATCCAAAGTCTCATGTTCTTTGGACTTGCAGATCACACATCCAAAAGTCTTTGATTGTGACAGCGATTTCGATTCCAACCTTCATTTGCCAAAGTGATGCTTATGGCAGGTTTTGCATTTGGGTTTCTCACCCGACTGTTGGCTATCCTTTTGGAATCCCGAACTCTTCTTATGCTCAGAGTTCCCTTTATGTTTCTTATCAGAACGTCGTGAGTTCTCATCCTCACGTTTCCTTTTCCCATCCTCATAATTCTTGAGCGATCTCTGCCTAACCGCATCGAGGGTAAGATATAAGGACAGATCAGCCACTGACCTAAAAGTAGTAGGCCTAGATGCTTTCACACTTGCTTTGATCTCCGGAGCTAAACCTCCAATAAAACGAGCTATACGCTTTGGTTCCTGTGTGACTAAGTATGGAACCAATCGAGACATGGTATTGAAATTCGTAAGATACGCCTGACAATCTAAGTTCTTCATGACCAAGGTCAAGAAGTCAGTCTCAATTTTCTCAACTTCATGTTGAGGACATAAATTTTCCTTGATTAGAGCAACAAACTGATCCCAAGACATGTTGTACAACGGGATCTTTCCTGTAGCTTGGATTAGGGACCTCCACCAAGCTAATGCTTCACCTTTAAACGATTGCGACATAAATTTCACAATGTCTTGTTCGGCACAACCACTAATATCAACCACAGTATCCATCTCATCGAGCCAAGTCATACAATCAATGGCTCCTTTCTCCCCTGTGAAGTCTCTTGGCTTGTAAGAGACAAAATATTTATAAGAACAGTTCTTAACACGCGGCTCTTCATTGAGCACAATCTTCTTAGACGGGACACTCTGCTGATTTGACGAGTGACGAGCATCGTCCTTCTTTGACTCATGTGTTTTAGAAGGGGGCTTACTATGATCCTCAGAATGAGTCTTAGAGCGTGTGCCACTTGATTCCTTGAACTGTCTATCAAGAGCTCTAGTAACGGCATTGTCTATTAATGCTTGAAGATCTGCACCAGGTACGTTAATTCTGGTGGTATCATTATTCTCTCTCGGGTGACTGTTAACCTCCTCCGATTCAGCCATGTAGCTTGATTGCTACAAAACAATTGACAATATTTTATTCAGAGGTTATTATGGAGTCATCATTTCTGATGATTTATTAACCATGGTAGTATAAACCATATTGGTTAATTTGTTAGTCATATTTATTTAGGATTTTCATTATAATTTATCCTAGTAAAAAAAAATATTAAGGATATTATTAGTGGCACAAAAGGCCTAGTCACAATGGCAGTTTTAAGCCATGATCTCGTAAGATCGGGGCATTAAGGTTTGAACATAGTTCATTACCTTTTCTTGACAGGAAGTCGTAGACTACAACTGTCTTTTGTCTTATTTGACAATTATTATGGCCCGTAGGCACTACATCATAAATGGATGTTTAATATATGATCATCTTAATTGACGATTTGAACCCATGATTTTTAAATCATTAGGCTAGATAAGGAATCTGGAAGAATCCAATATAAGGATGACATGTGTGACTTTACCGAATCACATCTGCCAGGAGTGCTAACATGTTTTTAGATGTTAGCAAGGATTTGAATCTTTTTAAATAGGTTTTACCATCATGGCCATGTCTAAGATGACATATAGGCTAGGTCATACCTTTAAGATTCCATTTAATATTTAATGGCAGATCAATTACAAAAAGGAATGATATTTTGATTTATTTCATATATTATATTCATACATATGATGACAATTGAAATTTTTAAATAAAACATTCCAATAAATTTTAAATGAAGTACATATGTGCCCTAAACGGGACTTTTAAATAAATAACTTGCCCATGCAAGGGCTAAATAAAGAAAGACAAGTCCACGCAGGGACTAAGTACATAAATAAAATTGTCCACGCAGAGACTTAATTAAAATAAACAACAATACAAATAAATAAGGATTTTCAATAATCCCTCTTCTTTTTCCCCTTTATTAGGTCTGCAAGCCCTTGAGAAATCCTCGGTGGCTTCTACGCTCATCTTGAACCCCTCGTTCCACCCGGTTCATCCTCTGTAGGATCTCCTCCTGCTGCGGTGGTTGGATCTATGGCGGCTGCGGCGGCTGCTGATGCGGAGGTTGAGGAGGTGGCGGGTATTGATACCCATATGCTTGGTACCCTGATTGGTATGAAGCAGCGAAAGGTCCTTCAGGGTGAAGAGCATTGTAGTTGGCCGCCTCGAGGTACGGGTCGACGGCTGGAGCATTGTAGTAGTTGTAGCCAGGGTAAGCTGGCTGCTCAAAAGGGTTATACGCCGCTGCACCGGCGTGTGAAGGAATTGGGTTATCATAACCCATGTGTGGTGGTGGTGGTGCGACTGGAGCTGAGTCGACTTCTGAAACTGGGTTTGAAGGCCTACCCATTTGCAGGTCTTCATACAGTGGCGGGTAGTGACTGCCACTGGAGTGTTGAGGGGTGCTGAAGTGAGAATCCCCTCTTCGTACGGACATTCGTGCACCTGTTCTTGTTCTCCTAGGTGGCTCCGGAGGCAGTTGCTGCTCAAGCGGTGGCGGTGGCGGTGGCGTAACCGCCTGGAAACGCGAATCCTTAGAGGGATCCTGCTGCTGTTGAGGTGGGTTGAAAGGGGGAGTGTACTCCCAGTGGTATGTAGCCCACCTTTCGGCAAAACTGTCTGGGCCCCTGTATGGCGAGCCATGAAAAGATGACCCGTCAGAAATCTCTATGGGATGTGTGGGCGTCCCAGATGGTGGCATCTCTGGATCTGGATCCTCGTCCATATCCATGTCCTGGACTTCAGGAAAATGGTCCTCCGGGCTCAATGGGTTATGGCCCATTGGTTCTTCAATCTAGTTTGTCGGGTTGAACCGGCTCTGGAAGTACTGGGTTGGGTCCTGGAAAGCCTGGTGTGAACTTGACCGCTGCAGCGGGATGAAGGAGTGGTGTGAGTGGTCAGACTCGTTGTTCTAATGGAGTCCAAAGGAATCGTGGTATGAAGGTGAAGAGCTAAGCGAGACAAAATGCCTCACAGGTTCCAAATATGTCCTCCAGTCTTCTTGAGGACTTGAGCTCATGGTTGCCGAAGGAGTTCGCCGGTGTGACGGCCCGGCCTCGTGGTCATTTCTTCCTATCATCGGGCCTTGCCTCTTCCACCTCTTCCTCGGAATCGTGGCGGCATTGTCTTTTGTTCCTGTCAAAACAAGCAAAAGAGACCAAAGAAAGAAAATAATATGATTAGGATTAGTCCTATGTCGTTAGCCTAGACTCGGAGGTTAAGGAATGTGCAAACTGTGTCATTGAGATTAAACACAAAAGGCTAGTGTCTAATTCACTCAATGTTGGCTCTGATACCAACCTGTCACACCCCGATATTTCCACGTATTACCGGTGGGGAGTATCGTGATGTAGTTGATATCATCATGGTCAATAATCACAGTTCAATGCACAGCGGAACTCTAAAAGTAATAATATTACAATCCGATTTGAAAGTAACATAAAATATTACACAACAGTTGTAAAGTGGATCCACAGGCGGATCTAAAATAACAAGAAATATTGTTCAACATATTTAAGCATCAAAAGCTTGCAAGACTCTTTATTTGACACCAGGAGTAGCCAGCCCATTACGAGTAGTACCTGCACTTAACCTTTTGAAAAATACGCCAGTTTACACTGGTAAATACAATTAACTGACTCTTTTTGAAAAGTGTTTATAAAAATTGATTTAAATGCACAAGGCACAAATATTCATTATTAACTTGGGACAATTATTTAAAAATAATCTTGTATACAGTTTTACATGTTTGTCGTCCATTTAGGACCCGGTTAGAAGAGCCGGTTTAAGATTAATAGACACACCACTTGGTATAATACCCACAAGAAGTTACCTTACAAGTGGGGTACCTTTTTACATACGCAACTGTCAGGTGCATGCCTACACCCCGTGCTTAAGTCGTGGCCATTTCTAATGAATGAGCCGAGGATATCCAGGACATGGTAATTAACCCCCAAAGGCATTGCATCAAACAAAACAGATTAAAAATGGTTATCCATCTTTTTAATCACAATACGATTGTACGACTTCATACCTAACCAAGCGGTATTATTATAATACCGTATCCCAAGCCCGTATAACGGAAAATAAGTTAAAAGTATTTACCTGAGCAAAATTATAAATTTTAATCTCAGCCGTACATCAATCAGCAAACACAGGTAGCTTTTACTGGGCTCCTAATCTGGAACGAAGGTTTTAATAACCTATTAGATTCCTAATGGGTCTTATTTAAGTCTTAACTTAGACCGATTAGTTTTAAAGAAAGGTTTACGGTTCAAAACGCAAGATTAAGCGAAGACCGGATTAGAATGTGATTTAGACCCGACAATTATGAAGACTTGTATAATATGGGTAAACTAAACACATTCTGGATTTTGAAGTAAAAATGATAAGGTTTGACCCGTTTCGGTTAATTTATGCAAACTAGTTACATAAACCGTACCGAACGCGTGTAATGCATAACGGGTAACCAAATGAGTCATGAACAAGTTTCACAAGTTAATATACTTTAAATATGTTGTGATATCAGTAGGATACCTTCCATTATGTCCAAAACGAATTTAAACCAATTTATGCCCCGTAGGGGTATTTTGGTCATTTTAAGGTTTATAAAAGAGGTTAAATGGTAATCTGAGTTTCTGGTCTAAAATAATCAGTAAAAATATTTATTTTAATAAGTTATATCATAAAGATATCACATATACGTGAAATTTATCACTATGCACCGTAGGGGCATTTTGGTCATTTTACATATGTTATAAGGGTTAAATTTAGAAATCTGAGTTCAAAACTTTTACTTACAGTTAAAGTATAAAAATTTATTCATAACATCAGTAGGTAACAAGCCTTAGGTGTCTAATATGGTTTTAAACCACACTATGCGCCTAAATCGCATAAAAGTCGGTATTTGACGATATTCGGGTTGAATAAGGAAATATGAGATTTTGACCCGCTTTTATAGTTTAAAATAACTTATTTATTATATAAAATCAGTAGAAAATGGTTTGATATGTAAAGGATGTGTAAAACTCATTTTATTAGCGAAAATGGCGTTATCGTCAATTACCGAGCCTATGCAAGAACTCTATGTTATGATCAGTTTAAAATTTAATAAAAATTTCCAAAAATCACAAAATATTATATTACATCAATGGGTAAAAGGTTTGGGGTCAAAATTTTGGTTTAAATAGGATTTATGTCGAAAATGCCGTTTAATTAATAAAAAGGCTTTCATTTACGATATTGTGCATAACTCTCATTTTAGACCATGAACTGATGTCAAATTTTGAGGACATGTTTATAAATCAGTAATAAAGGTTTTTGTCCTCCCACATTTTCAAAAATCTCGTTTTTTATATAAAAAGGGCATAATGGTCAACATTTAAGCATTTAACGGAAACATGCAAATGAATCGGATTACTAAGGAACCATGTAACATAACCTCAGAGGGTTTTACTATCATATAATATGGTCCTAAAGGAATCTTAAGGCATATCTAAAACAAGCTAAATCGGGTCGGAACTGAAAGTCAAAGCAAAAGTCTACTTTTGCGACTTTCGGTTGCGAACCGAGCCTAAACTCAGAATTGTCGGGTTGAACATGCCTAAACATGTTCTTATATTATTTACCAAGTTATTTTAGTGTTAAAATATGTTCCATAACCTCTGCATTATCAGTTATGAATTTATTTGTAAAAATTGCTTCTGTTGACTTTTTATTAATAAGTTTGACCCGACAATTGACCAAGTTAGAGTGATAATCAGTAGGTGCCCTTTTAAGGGTTTATTACCAACATAATTACCAACTCATAGCCACTTTCAATTCGAATAATGGCTGGACCATTAGTGATTAATCACTAAGTCAAAGCTTAATTACGATGGCTTTGACTTTTGGTCATTAAACTAATAAAACTTGAACTTAGGGGGGCTAAGAATGCTTACAATAATACTTAACACGAAATATGAACTGAGGAAAGATTCCTAGAGCTCCAAGGGACTCCAGAGAATGAGTTGTGAAGTGATTTTCAAAGTGTGCAAATGACAAGTGAAGAACAAGTGCCTTATATAGCAATTTCCACTTCATATAATCATTCCACATGTCCCTACAATGATCCCTGATGTTACCAGGTGTCCCTAGTGCATGAAAAACCATTGGCACAGTCCCTGGTATCGAATACAAGCGTGCAAAGGCGGTGGAACTGACTGAACTTGCAGCTGTCCTTGTTTTTCTGCATCTGGCACTTTCACGCGGCCCGCGTAAGAATAGGTCTTGGCTTATTCGGCCCGCGACAATGGGGAGAATCGGTAAAAACTTTTCAAATCTTTCAATTTCAGTCCCTGGTCCATTCAAACTTTATTTAACTTCCATTTATTGCATTTAGGACCCCCATAGTTAACTATTAAGGACCTTGGGTCATTATCTAACTCCGTTAAGCTCCCGTTTAGTTGTACGATTACCCGAAAAGTCTTGTTTCCATCGAAACTCCACAAAATTAATATCCAATATTCTTGAGAGTGAAATATTAAATCATTACAATGTTTTTGGATTCGTTAAAGGTCACTCAGAGGTAACTTTAACATGTTGACACTTTTAACCCCTATGTTTCGTAAGATCCTTAATTTAAGCACAAACGACTTCCAATGTTCGACAAATTATTCATTAAAGAATACGAACGTCTTATGAGGTCAATCAGAGGCACAAGAATGGCATGTAGACACTTGGGATCCTTTTACTAACATATTTACATTATTTGACAACTTTAGTCCCTCAAGATCATTCCGTTTCACATTTAAAGTCCATGACACGTGTCTTTATTATATTGGTCGTGATTTTACGAGGTGTTACACCATGTGTCAATGGCACGACCCCGTGGCCCATGTACTTGCTGT
>JARYGA010002211.1:0-49275 GCA_030545235.1 Helianthus tuberosus | reverse complement strand
GTGGATTTTACCGACTAGGGTTTACCCCCCCCCCCCCCCCTGAGTTTTAGGGGCCCTGATCCTGATTCCGATTGTTCTGAAAATTTTAGGGTATGTTCAGAATTACTTGGGTTTCTCAATTAGGGTTTCCTATTGGACAATTTGATTAAATAAATATGACTTTTGATGAGAGTTGTTACATTCTCCCTACCTTAATAAAAATCTCGTCCTCGAGATTTACTGGAATAAGTGAGGATACTTTCGCTTCATTTCTTATTCTAGCTCCCAAGTGTATTCAGCTCCTCTCTTTGAATCCCATCTAACTTTGACTAAAACTAGTCGTTTATGTTTAAGAAACTTGATCTTTCGATCCTCAATTTGAAGAGGTTTCTCAACAAATTTCAGCTTTTCGTTTACCTCTATATCTCGAATAGGTACTACCAGTGATTCATCTGATAAGCATTTCTTGAGATTGGATACATGAAATACATCATGTACTCCTGCTAATTCTTCTGTTAGTTGTAAACGATAAGCAACTGGTCCTATACGTTGGATCATTGAAAATGGTCCTACGTATCTTGTACTTAGCTTTCCTTTCTTTCCGAATCTGACTACTCCTTTCCAAGGAGAAACTTTCAATAGTACTTTGTGTCCAACTTGAAATTCTAACGGCTTGCATCTATTGTCTGCATAACTTTTCTGGCGATCTCGAGCCGTCTTCAGCCTTTCCTTGATTTGAGTAATCTTATCAGTCGTCTCTTGCACTATTTCAGGACCTGATAATTGACTTTCTCCTATTTCTGCCCAACAAACTGGAGTTCTGCATTTTCTGCCGTACAATGCTTCAAATGGGGCTGTTTCAATACTTGAATGATAGCTATTGTTATAGGAGAATTCAATTAATGGTAAATGATCATCCCAATTTCCACCAAAATCTATTACACATGCTCGGAGCATGTCTTCTAGAGTTTGGATCGTCCTTTCACTTTGTCCGTCTGTTTGGGGATGATATGCAGTGCTCAGATTTAATCGAGTTCCCATAGCTTGCTGGAAACTTTTCCAGAAATTAGAAGTAAAACGACTATCCCTATCCGAAACAATGGAGAGTGGAACTCCATGTAGGGATACAACTTCATCTACATACAATTTAGCCAGTCTTTCCATGCTAAAGGTTTCTTTCATAGGTAAAAAGTGAGCTGATTTGGTTAATCGATCCACAATTACCCAAATCGCATCATTACCTTTTCTGGTTTTGGGTAACTTAGTAACAAAATCCATTGTTATAAGTTCCCACTTCCATACTAGCATTTCTAATTGTTGGAGTAACCCCGAAGGTTTCTGATGTTCTGCCTTAACTTGTGAACAAGTGAGACATTTAGAAACATATCGTGCTATATCCTTTTTCATTCCTATCCACCAAAAGTTTTTCCTTAAATCTTGGTACATCTTATTGTTTCCTGTGTGCATAGTATACCTAGATTTATGAGCTTCTTCTAAAATCTTAGGTCTTAAGTCTCCCTGCTTAGGTACCCAAATTCTACTTTTGTGGAATCTCCAAATTTCATCTGCTCCTTGTTCTAATTCCTTGATTCGTCCTTTCATTCCTTCAGCATCATCCTTGATTGCTGTAGTTTGAACATTCTTCAATTGTTCTATTAAATCTATTTGTAGATTTAATCTGAGAGCACGAACTCGTCGTTGTTTCTCATAATACTTACGACTTAAAGCATCTGCAACTACATTTGCCTTTCCTTCGTGATACTGAATATCACAGTCGTAGTCACTTAGGATTTCCATCCATCTCCTTTGCCTCATGTTTAATTCTTTTTGCCCAAATATATATCTTAAACTTTTGTGGTCTGTGTAGACAGTAAATTTACTTCCGTAAAGATAATGTCTCCAAATCTTAAGGGCAAAAATTATGGCTCCTAATTCTAAATCATGAGTCGTATAGTTTTCTTCGTGCTTTTTCAATTGCCTTGAAGCATATGCAATCACCTTTTTGCGTTGCATAAGCACACATCCATATCCTAGTTTTGAAGCATCACAATATACTTCAAAATCTTCAGTTCCTTCTGGTAAGGCTAAGATTGGTGCTTTTGTTAATTTCTGCTTCAATATTCTAAAGGCTTCTTCTTGCTTAGGTCCCCATTCAAACTTAATGGCTTTACAGGTTAACTTAGTTAATGGTACGGCTATCTTGGAAAAATCCTTAATAAACCGTCTATAATACCCGGCTAAACCTATAAAACTTCTTATCTCCATTGCTGTTTGTGGAACCTTCCATTTGGTAATTGCCTCTATCTTAGCAGGATCTACGTGAATACCTTCGTGATTCACCATGTGTCCTAAGAATTGCACTTCCTTTAACCAAAATTCACACTTTGAGAATTTGGCATAAAGCTTTTCTTTTCTTAACAAAGTTAAGAGTGCATGAAGGTGTTCACAATGCTCTGTCTGACTTTTGGAATAAATAAGTATATCGTCTATAAAAACAATTACAAATTTATCCAAATATGGTTTACAGATCCTATTCATCATGTCCATGAATGCAGCAGGTGCATTCGTTAACCCAAAGGGCATGACTGTAAACTCATAATGACCATACCTAGTTCTGAAAGCAGTCTTAGGTATGTCTTCTTCTTGTACCTTCAATTGATGATATCCGGAGCGTAAATCTATCTTAGAGAAATATCTAGCCCCCTGAAGTTGATCAAATAGATCATCAATCCTAGGTAATGGGTATCGATTCTTAATTGTAACCTTATTCAATTCTCTATAATCGATACACATTCTCATTGAACCATCCTTTTTCTTAACAAACAACACAGGTGCTCCCCACGGGGATGAGCTAGGTTGTATGAATCCTTTACTTAGTAATTCATCTAATTGCTTTTTTAGTTCTAACATTTCTGTAGGTGCTAACCGATAAGGTGCCTTGGCTATCGGTGTAGTTCCTGGAATTAGATGAATCCTAAATTCTACTTCCCTATCTGGAGGTAATCCCGGTAAATCTTCTGGGAATATATATGGATATTCTGAGACTACAGGAATTTCCTTTAGTTCTTTACCCTTAGTACTAATGATTACCGAAATCATATATACTATTCCTTGTTTTCGTTCATAATTAGCAACTTTCATTACTGATATGAACTTCATGGGTTTACGTGGTTTATCTCCTGTAATCCTAATTACTTCTCCAGTGGGTGATTGAATTTCTATGGAATTTTGATCACAAAATATTCGAGCATGGTTGGCTATTAACCAATCCATTCCTAATACAACATCAAATTCAGCTAACTTCATCGGCAATAGTTTTGCAGAGAATTTATGTCCTATAAGTTCTATATTTTCTTCCTGCAAAACTTTATCTATTTTAACTGAATTTCCGTCTGCTGTTTCAACTGTAAAAATCTGCCTAATATTGGTTAAAGGTAAATTAAGAGCTTGGCAGAATGAAGTATTTATAAAACTTTGGTTTGCACCAGAGTCAAATAATACTTTGGCGTAAATGTTGTGAACTAAGAACGTACCCGCTATCACATCTGGGATGAGTTCTGCTTCTTGAGTGGTCAGCTGAAATGCCCTGGCATTCTTCTTAATAGTTCCGTCGGTCGCCTTGGTTTTGTTGTCTGCTGGTTTGATTACTTTAGGACATTCTGTTTTGAAATGTCCTGCCTCTCCACAATTGTAACAAATTATGGATTTCTTCCTGCAATTTTCTTCACGATGCCCTACCGTTTTGCAAAAATTGCAATATACTTTGCATTTTCCAAAATGTTTCTTTTTGCAATTTTGACAGAACGGTAAAGTTGAAGATTGCCCTGTTCCTCTTCTCTTGAAGCTGTTATTATTACCCGTACGAAATCCTTGGGTAATTTTCTGAGCTAATTCCTTCTTCCTGTTTTCATCTTGGGTACGTACTAGTTCATCGGTTAGGGTATTAGCTAATTCCACAGCATCGTCAATAGTGCGTGGTCTCGCAGCTTTAACGATATTGCGAATTTCACTAATCAGTCCCCAAATGTAGCGAGAAATGAGTACCGGTTCTGGCGAAGCCAGCGTGGTACCACTCTAGCATATTCAAAGAATGTCGAAGTATAACCACGACAATCTACACCCATCATCCTATGATTTAGAAACTTATTCGTCATCTGTTCTTTTTCATACTCGGGACAGAATTTTCTTTCTACAACACCCTTAAATTCTTCCCAAGTCATAGCATAAGCTATAATTCTTCCTTTTGATTATAACACAGTGTTCCACCATTCGAGTGCTCCTTCCTTGAAGAGATTTGATGCGTACATGACCTGATCATCTTTAGCACATTTACTTATTGCAATTACTGCTTCGGTTTTCTCTAACCATCGCAGTGATGCAGTTGCTCCTTCATTGCCTGCAAATTCAGGGGGTTTACAAGCAAGGAATTCTTTGAAAGTGCAACCAGGCGTTGCAGTTTTCATTTTCTTAGGAAATGGAGCTTGATGTGGTTCCCCATTATGATTAACATTATCATTGCCTCCATTTACACTATTACTGAAGTTATCTTCAGAAATACGTTTACTAGGAACAATGTGTTGCGGTTCGATTGGATTCTTTATAGCAGCAACAAATGCTGGAATAGCATTGGCTATCCCTTGAGCAACGATATTTTCGATATCTTGCCGAGTCATATATTGATCTCCTGGATGTTGCTCTGACTGATTAACCTCATTTACTGGTTCATTACCAATGTTTGACATCTGATAATAAATTTTATGTAAATAATTAGTATAAATATAAATATAATAAAACAGTTTGCACATAATCACATTAACATGTATAATCAAAAATTATCGTTTTCACAAGTTTCATTTCTATATATTATATTATGCCTCGTACACACGATTATCATACAACGTTTTATTGTTAAGTTATTACACATACTGGTTATTATGATTATTTATTAACACATATTCCTGAAAACTCCCATTATCTGGTCAGCTAATTTCTTAAAAATGACGCTCCCTTTCGTCATACTTCCAAGTAACTCTTTCTCCCACATCCCTAATCCGATTTACTGCATCAATTAACTCTTCGCCCCAGAGGCGAAGTTCAGTCAGATTCTCAAGGCTCATGGTTGGGTATAGTGGAGGTTCTGGGTCAACTTGTGGGAAAAATGTATCAGGGTTGTTTAAAAGATTTTGGTATTGCCAATCAGTTGTCCACCATTCATCTAATTCTACGGGTAATGGTTGAGGTTGGACAATAGGATCTGGAATAGCAGGTTCCAGATTGATTGGGATTGGAGCTTCTAGTGGGTAACTGAAAAGATCTTCTTCAGTAAATATAAGGTTTGGATTAGCTGCTTCAAGGTTTCCATCGGCAGGTCCGATGAGGTCACTCATTACTAATTGATGATCTAAAACTTCCCAAGGAGTCATTTTCTGTTTCTGTCTAGAACTTTCTCCGACCTCTATTTCTGTTTGCTTAAAACTTTTCTCAGCTTCTATCTCTACTTGATTAACATTTTCCTCAATTTCTACTCCTTTTCCTTTGTCTTTTGGTTCTTCAGTTTTGGTAACCTTTCTTGTTGCTGGCTTTTTCCTTCGTACACGCCTCCAGCCCACAAATCTGCTTCTTTTCTTGGGTTTAGCTTTTGCCAGTGGTTTGGATTGAAATTCCATGGGTTCTTCTTTATCAGCGAAGTAACCGGTGAATTCCTTGGAAACTTCTATCTTAACGAGATAGAGGTTAAGATTTTCTAAACCTTCAGATATCTCATTCATGCTGTTTAGCATATATGCAAAATACATACCAAATGTTAAAATAACAAAATTTTATAGATAACCTAGAAATATTATTGCATACATAAAACAACTGACAAGTAAATTGTACTACAATTTTATTGTAACTTATTTATTTACTAAATAAGGTTTCTGGAAATAAAAGTGCTAAAACTTTTGAGTATTTAGAGATTGGCATTTTCTGCTACTGTGGCTAGCATATAAAGATTTGCCCATTTCTCATCTAATTTATCCTCCCAAGGTGATTTATTGATTAAATCCTGGGTTTCTTGTTTAACTTTCTTCTCTCGGTTTTTCCTTATTTCCTCCTGACTTTTCCTAATAATCAAACTTCTTTTATTAGGAGAAAGTGGTTCCTCATAATGTGCCTTACGGACAAATATTCCTTCTTCAGGAATTACATAAGGTTTTGTTTGGGATGAACTTCCCTTCTCGTTGGATGACCTATCTAGTTTAAGATAGATGTTTGATAGCTTTTGTTTACCCATACTGTAATTAACAAATAATCAGTTAATAAAACACATAATCACATAATTGGCAATCAGTAAAATTAAGTATTTCTAAATACTTAACAGGCTTAAATCAGTGGCTCTGATACCACCTTATTTCTGTCACGGCCCCCGACCCGGTTTGACCCGTTTCAGGAGCCGTGGGACAGAAATCCCGTGGTATTTTAATTAACAGCGGAAGTTTCTTCAGGATCTTTTTAAAACTGAAATATTTCCCGATTATTTTATTTCACAATTCGGGATAAAACCCGATAATTTACAATCTTGAGATTTCACCAGGAAATCTTTTATTTTACAAAACATGTTTCCTTATTTTTATTCTGAGCCACTTCCTTAAGCTGATAGTGCTTCACGGCACTTTTCCTGGATCACAACAGATAACCTGAAACATGTTTGAAAAAGGCTTTGTCAGCGGGAAATACTGAGTGAATCATTCTATTTACTAAAACGACCTGTTTGTTATAATTTACAGTATTAAGAGCGACTACAATGTCTCTATCTTTTTAATTAACTGACCCAGTTGTCACTTGACCGGACTTGTGACTGTGGACATATCACTTGTTGGGTCCGTTCACCCACAAATGATAAATAATTAGTAGCTATGTGCACATCCCCCCACATACTGGCAGTAATTTCAGATTACATAGACTTAATCCCTGTAATTATAACCTTTGAAAATAAACATGCTTTTGTAAATAGATTTGGTAAAAAGAGAATGACTCACATTGCAGATTTAACAGAGCTTAGTTTACTGATTAGCCTTGATAACCTAGTTTAAATAATCAAGCACACAAACTAGGTTAGTAACTTAATACAGCATTTACGATAACTCACGAGATTGAAACCTTCACAACGAATGACAAAGTGCGATACTTAAACATCCATCGATTTAACGACGAGTGACAAAGCATAAACCCTAATGTGGGCAGCACTTAAACATCCATTGGATAGTTTAATCAATCGGACATTGAATCGTAGCAGCGATGGAGTTATTACCCTGAATTGTGGCAGCACTTCGTGATCAGTGTGTGTTTTTGTAGTGATTATACTATAACTCGGCGTACAATTCGAATTTGAACGTCGAAAGAACACCCAATTGCATGAAACAGGCCGTCCTATTTATACTTGAAAAATGCTCCCCTCGCGCCACGCGAAAGGTTTCCTTGCGCGCGTCGCGTGGTGCGAGAGACCCTATTCTACCCTAGGGTTGCTTCGTGTCCCAGTAGCTTGGCTGAGTTGGTTTCGTGTTATTTTTAATTTTTGACAGCAAACTGTGTGGATTTTACCGACTAGGGTTTACCCCCCCCCCCTGAGTTTTAGGGGCCCTGATCCTGATTCCGATTGTTCTGAAAATTTTAGGGTTTGTTCAGAATTACTTGGGTTTCTCAATTAGGGTTTCCTATTGGACAATTTGATTAAATAAATATGACTTTTGATGAGAGTTGTTACATGAAGATCATGAGTGGACGTCTCGACATGACCCAGGGTCAGTTGACGACCTTGATTGACGAACGGATTGCGGAAGCCTTAGCAACCCAATCAGGGAGTCAACCCATGCACTCTCAAACACGCATGGGCACCTTCAGGGCGTTCCTGAAATGCAAACCTCCCACTTTCGACGGCACTGAAGGGACGATCGGCCTTCTACACTGGATCCGGAGAGTCGAATATGCATTCGAAGAGAGTGAAAGCCCTGCCAGCAAACGAGTAGAGTACGCTACCGGTATGTTGCAAGGGAAAGTGTATTCTTGGTGGAGCGCACAAGTTCAGATGCTCGGATTGGCAGACGCGAATGCCATCCTCTGGAGCGACTTCAAGGATTTGATTAAGGAAAAATTATGCCACCTGGATGACATTCTGGAACTTGAAACAGAGTATTATGGTTTGAAGATGGAGGGATCAGAAATTGAGGCGTACACAAAGAGGTCCAACGACTTGGCTGCCTTATGTCCTAACATGTCACAACCCATATCTAGGCGAATCAAGCTATACCTCAGGGGCTTAGTCCCGGAAATCCAAGGGTCTGTAAGTGCGGCCAACCTTCCCACAATCCAGCAAGTCGTTCGTTTGGCACCCCAGCTCACCGATCAGGCGATGGAAGAGGGAAAGCTGCCCAAGCGTATTAACGCTACTACTACTGATGCTCCCAGTAACAACAAGCGCAAGTGGGATGGAAATTCGGGCGAGGGTTCCACTCCAGCTCAGTCTCAGTCCCAGCGGCGAAAGACAGATGAACACAAGAGCCCCAGTCAGCAGTTTTCTGGAAATCAAGGTCAGGGTGGATACAGGGGAAATCATCCTAAGTGCAATCGATGTAGTTTGCACCACAGCAGGCCGTGCAACAAGGGTCATTGTCAGAGATGTAACAAGTTTGGACAGAAAGCCAAAGATTGTCGAAGCTTACGTCCTGCGAAGCAGAATCGACAACAGCGGCAACAAACTCCCCAAAACCAACAGCAACACCAGCAAGGTAATAAGGGATGCTTCCAGTGCGGTGCTGAGGGTCACTTCAAGAGGCACTGTCCTCAGTTGAATCAGAATCAGAACAACAACCAAGGAAATGAGAACAACAATGGAGGCAAAAACGGGAGTAACAATAACGGCAATGGCGCCCTAGGTCGCACCTTCGTGATTGGTCAGGCTGACGCAAGGAACGATCCCAACGTTGTGATGGGTAAGTTTCTTCTGGATAACTTCTTTGTTACTGTTTTATTCGATTCGGGTGCCGATACTAGTTATGTGTCCTTAAAAGTTAGTCAAATACTTAAGCGCACTCCAACACTTTTGAACGCCAAGCACACGGTAGAGCTAGCAAACGGTAAAAGTCTTGAAGCCACACACATAGTTAAAGGTTGTAACCTCGTCCTAGCTGGTCAGGCTTTTTCTATCGATCTCATCCCTATCACACTTGGTAGTTTCGACGTCGTTATTGGGATGGATTGGCTATCTCATCATCAAGCGGAGATTGTTCGCAAGGAGAAAGTCGTCCGCATTCCTCGTTCTGGTGAAGAACCTTTGGTAATTCAGGGCGATAAGAGTGGTGCTGTTGTAGGCATTATCTCTTTCCTTAAAGGCCCAGAAGTGTTTGCGTAAGGGCCACCCTGCCATTCTAGCGCTCGTTACTGACACATCAACGGAAGAGAAGAAAATTTAAGACATTCCTATTGTGCGTGATTTTCCCGAGGTATTCCCTGAGGAATTACCTGGTCTTCCGCCTCATCGCCAAGTTGAATTTCAAATCGAGCTAGCCCCTGGAGCAGCGCCCATAGCTCGAGCACCTTATCGTCTAGCTCCATCAGAACTTGAAGAATTGTCCATGCAATTACAAGAACTCTTGGAAAAGGGTTTCATACGTCCTAGCTCTTCGCCCTGGGGTGCTCCAGTCTTGTTTATAAAGAAGAAAGACGGTATCTTCAGAATGTGTATTGACTACCGTGAACTCAATAAGGTGACCGTAAAGAATCGTTGTCCTCTCCCGCGCATTGATGACTTATTCGACCAGTTGCAAGGGTCGAGCTATTACTCCAAGATTGATTTGAGATCGGGATACCATCAGCTGAGAGTCCGAGAGGAAGACGTCTCCAAAACAGCATTCAGAACTCGCTACGGCCATTACGAGTTTCTGGTCATGCCTTTCGGGTTGACGAATGCACCAGCAATTTTCATGGATCTCATGAACCGAGTATCCAAACCTTACCTGGATAAGCTCGTTATTGTGTTCATCGACGAGATCCTGATCTATTCTAAGAGTCAGGAGGAACACGAGCAACATCTACGACTTATGCTGGAACTTCTTCAAAAAGAGCAGTTGTATGCCAAGTTTTCGAAATGTGACATCCGGTTTCGCGAAGTCCACTTTCTAGGCCATGTGGTAAACAAGGATGGAATCCATGTGGATCCATCCAAGGTTGATTCGATCAGGAACTGGCCTGCACCCCATACACCAACAGAAATCTGCCAATTCTTGGGTTTGGCAGGATACTCAAGGATTGCGCAACCTCTCACTTCACTGACTCAGAAGGGTGTCACCTATCGTTGGGGTGATGCACAGGAGTCAGCATTTCAGCACTTGAAAGATAAACTTTGTAGCGCGCCTATTCTCTCATTGCCTGAAGGCACATATGATTTTGTGGTTTATTGCGACGCATCCATACAAGGACTGGGTTGCGTATTGATGCAACGTGACAAGGTCATTGCCTACGCATCGCGTTAACTTAAGGTTCACGAAAGGAACTACACTACTCACGATCTGGAGCTGGGAGCAGTTGTTTTCGCGCTTAAGATATGGAGACATTACCTGTACGGTACCAAGTGCACCATTTACACCAATCACAGGAGTCTCGAACATATCTTCAAGCAAAAGGAGTTAAACATGTGACAACGCCGATGGGTCGAGCTCTTAAATGATTACGAATGCGCGATCAAGTACCATCCAGGCAAGGCCAATGTTGTGGCCGACGCCCTCAGTCGAAAGGATACTATACCTAAGCGTGTACGTGCGTTACAGCTTACCATCCAATCTAGTCTTCCTGCTCAGATTCGCGATGCTCAGGTTGAAGCTTTGAAAGCAGAGAACATCAGAGCTGAATCCTTACGAGGATCGAGGCAACACCTAGAACAAAAGGAAGACGGTCCCTACTATGTTAACGGACACATCTGGGTTCCACTGTATGGAGACCTACGCGAGCTTGTGATGGATGAAGCACACAAGTCTCATTATTCGGTACATCCTGGTTCGGATAAAATGTACCACGACCTCAAGACTACGTATTGGTGGCCTGGCATGAAAGCCCACATAGCAACCTACGTCAGTAAGTGCTTGACTTGTGCGAGAGTCAAGACCGAATATCAGAAACCATCAGGCCTACTTCAACAACCAGAGATACCTAAATGGAAATGGGAACCAATTTCCATGGATTTCGTTACTGGCCTGCCTAGATCTCAACGCGGAAATGACACTATTTGGGTAATAGTGGATCGATTGACCAAGTCTGCACATTTTCTGAGAAACGGATAAGTTTTCTACTCTTGGAGACATTTACCTAAAGGAAGTAGTATCAAGGCACGGAGTGCCAACCTCCATCATTTCTGATCGTGACGCGCGTTTTACTTCTGAACTGTGGCAAGCCATGCACAAGTCCTTTAGCTCATGTCTAGATATGAGCACCGCCTATCACCCACAGACAGATGGGCAATCGGAACGCACCATCCAAACCCTTGAAGACATGCTTGGGGCATGTGTAAACGATTTTGGTAATGGCTGGGAAAAGCACCTCCCGCTAGTGGAGTTTTCGTATAACAACAGCTACCACACCAGCATCCAGGCTGCTCCGTTCGAGGCATTGTACGGACGCAAATGCCGATCACCTTTCTGTTGGGCAGAAGTTGGTGACAGTCAAATCACTGGCCCAGAACTGGTAGTAGATACAACCGAGAGAATTGCTCAGATACGACAGCGAATGGCGGCAGCGCGTGACCGGCAGAAAAGCTATGCTGATAAGGGAAGAAAGCCACTCGAGTTCCAGGTTGGGGATCGAGTGCTACTTAAGTCTCGCCTTGGAAGGGCGTAGTTCGTTTTGGCAAACCAGGCAAACTCAACCCGCGATATGTTGGACCTTTTGAAATCATTGAGAAAATTGGCAAAGTCGCTTACAGGCTGAACCTACCTGAAGAACTCAGCGGATTTCACAACGTATTCCACGTGTCAAATCTGAAGAAGTGCCTGTCAGATGAGACCCTCATAGTTCCTCTCAAGGAACTCACAATCGACGACCAGCTGCGATTTGTCGAGGAACCAGTAGAGATCACCGATCGAGATGTTAAGATTCTCAAGCGTACTAGGATACCTCTAGTCCGAGTTCGTTGGGATTCCCGTCGTGGCCCAGAGTATACCTGGGAATGAGAAGACCAAATGAAACTCAAGTACCCCCAAGCTGTTTAAGAAAATCGCAACCACTACTGAGGCTAAAGCTACTGCAGAATTTCGGGACGAAATTCCAAATCAACAGGGGGATGATGTGACACCCCAGGAAAATCAGGAAAAACAACGCAACTTAACTAGCTTCCTCAGTAACCATGCGCTAAATTTCGGGACGAAATTATCTTAACAAGGGGAGAATGTGACAACCCTCAATTTACATGTATTCCGTACAATTTATTAGTGATAATTAAAGTGCTTGATGACTGTGCTGAATCATTTAACTGCTCTCTGAGTACTGTGTTATACGTACATGTGCGTGTTAGCATACTAGTAGTATACAGAAAAATTACTAAACAGTCTGGTATACTTTCCTGAGTGGTAGGAATTAATCGTGTTACGAAAATATATATATAAAACGCCTTACGGAATAATTAAACACTTTAACGGAACAGTATCCGACCGAACAACCGGACATTACCCGGGACACCAAATATTTGTCAAACACATTGTGTTATTATTTCTTGGCTAGTTATGGTCCCCGTACACCATAACACCCACTAAATATCAAGTAACTAATATATGCAAGTGCATACTTGGGATTTAACAAATAATTACCAACCTAGTTACAAAATATTACAATTTACCCCCCCCCCCCATATATGAAATCGGTCACAAGGGGGCCCCACCCCATATCTCACTAGATTCATTTCAAGATTTTATGAGATATGTTCCTTGATATGTTTGCCAAGATATTATAGGGAATCTCTATATGATTGGTGGCATAAGATTATGTGATCATTGCATATCTTCCACTCTCTCTCTCTTTATATCTTCACTCAACCTTCCCAAGATCACTCATCTCCCTCAAAACTCTCTCTCTCTCCCTCTTGGCGGCCCAAAATCGCCACCACCACCATCATATCAACACTCACTCATTTAATCCATCATCAAGTTCCATTCAAAGCTTGAAGTTCATCCATGGAGGTTGCAAGTTGAAGGACTTTCTAAGGAGCCTTGTTCTAGTCTTTTTCATCATCTTCTCTCTACATTTTCATCACTAGAATCATCCCTAGCTTTAAGCTAGTAGTAAGTTCCTTATGTCACCTTTGTTCATCTTGTTTCATGATTAAAAGATGTAATATGGTAAATCTACAAGAACACTAAAAAGGGTTCAAACAAGAAGATGTAACATGATGTATTTATGTTAGTATGATGTTATCATGAGATGTTACTGATTTCTTGCTGATTACTTGTTAATATCGATTACTAGAAATGTTGTTGATCATTATGCATGTTAACAAAACCAATAGAACTCGCTTTAGAATGTAAAAGCTGAAAAACAGAAAGCTGATTGGTGATTACAGCCAACTTCAGTTGGCTGTAACCGAACCATAATTAAACGAAAAATGTGTTTTCTGAACTCTAGATTTATGTACTATGAAATACGGTTCTAATGGCATTGGAATCATAATTTTTGGACTTCGTTTACTATTTTTAAAGGGGCATTTTGTAACAGCAGCTCAAGCTGCATTTTTGCTGCTGAAAATAGGTGTTATTTTTTTAGTCATAACTGGAAATATATGATGAATTAGATCATGAAATTTGTACAATAGATGAAAACTAATGTATCTGTAATTACCCCACTGGAATTTCGTAAATTGGACTTACAATGAATTTTTAATGAATTGTTCCGTGGACTGTGGTCAGAAAAAGAGAAATCTGAGTTCAGTCCGGAAAATGAATTTTTATAAAATATTGGTCATGAATTGGATCCCGGAATTTTTACACAATAAAATTTGGATCGTTTAAGACCTTCTGTAAAAATTTGGAAATTTTGAAACAAGTTAACTATTTTATTAAAATCCCCGAAAACAGCACAGTTTTGAATATAAAAGCTGAAACGACATAAGTAGTGATTTGCGTGTCTAAATGTCGGGTAGGTTATCCGAGAATGATATAACATGTTATGTGTCAATAAAAGTGTTATGTGCAATGTTGTATGTTTGTCTATGAGTGGGGAATAGATGGGAAGGTTATATGGGCATGAACCGTTAAAGTGATGCATGTTAAGTGATAGATACGTGTAGAAACTTTGTGCTCTATTTGAAAACCACTAAATGACTAACTGGTAAATCATACTAGGACGTGATTGACTGACCTTGACTGTTAGCTATATTTAAGAGTCAAACCGAGCAACCGAGGTGAGTTCACACTCCTAAGGCATGGGATTCCCGGTGGGTTGGGAATGGGATTGAATAACTACTCGTACTATCATTACTATTAAACTACTTTTCACCATCCTCGGATTGAAGGGCACGTACGTAAAACCTACGTACACTCACACTCGCTACGGTCCTTGGATCAAGAAGGGCATGTACAAACACGACTAGTCGACACATGGGAAGCCCCCACTAATCTTCGCACACATGTTTGGGAAACCGCGATACGGCCACTAATCATCGCACACATGATTTGGAAACCGCGATCCGGCCATTAATCATCGCAAACATGTTTGGGAAACCGCGATACAGATTAATAAGATACTTGGTTTACGAAATAAACAAATGATTTACAAACACTATAACTAAACAACCAACTGTGAACTCGCTCAACTTTGTTGTTGATTCGTTGTTACATGCCTTGCAGGTCGTTAGGTATCTATGGAGCTTGCATCGGAGTGGGAAGAGTCGTTGTGGGACATGGACAACTGTGTACCATGCTAAACATTTGAAACGTTTAAACTTATGATTTGGTTTTAAACTTTATGCTTCCGCTTCTAACTTAAACTATGTTTGTTTAGACACCAATTGTATTGTGTTGGATCTTACAAACTACTTACATGCTTGTTCAATATGATTGGTGGCTTGATCCTGGTCATGTCACGCCTCCAAGCGGTGATACCCCGCATGGTGGATTTTGGGGGTGTGAGACTTATAACAGAGGGTTCAAAACCTTACAATAGAGCGTTCAAAACCTTACAATAGAGGGTTCAAAACCTAGTAATCAATCATCCTAGAACAGATGATTAGTTTTCAAAGCGGTTTTGAAATTTATGTTCTTGTTGTGGTCGTCGCCTAAGGATAGGTGACGGTATTGTTTTATGACTAAACGCAAGTAAACTCGCGTTAGGGTCCTAGGAAGGTTATAGACTAGGTCAAAGCATTACTAATAACCTAATTCCCTATAACCATTGGCTCTGATACCAACTTTTCTGTCACACCCCGACCACGTGGAACAACCAAACGTGGCGGAAACGTCGGGGAGTGTTGTAACAGAATTAATTGTTTCAAATCCATGGCAATTGAAGTTTCGTTTTATTAATCAAACATGAAAGTTTACATTGTTTTAAACAAGAACCAAAGAGTACATAACATAAATTAACTAGTTCTTGTCTCGTTTTAAGTCACTAAGGCACAGGTCCGCCTAAGTATGTCTTGATAAGTCCTATGCATCAACTCCTGAAAACACATGTGAAAATAGGTACGTCAGCATAAAAATGCCTGTGAGATACATAGGTTTTGTGAAAACAGAATTCATGACTTATGTTTGAGAAAATGTTTAGCCATAAACCTTGTAATTTGCTTTGTCTTGTAAATCATTTGAAAAACGATAAGATCAGATGATATGTATAAATAAGAGAATAATGTATGGCTAAATGAATAACCATGTAAAATGAGTTTGTATAAGATAAGTTGTTTGTAAATCAATGTCTTGTGAAAAGTATGTTATTTGTATAAAATGTTATATGTCTCAAATTGAAATGATTCAAATAACGCTACAATATGTGATATCATACAAACACTTATATATAGGAAGTACCAGCGGCGTATCCACCGTACTTGTATCATATTACATACGCCTCGTTACTTAAATCACTTACTCAAACCAAACCATCAAGATGAAATGTTTAACAATTGTATAAATGTTTATGTATAGTCAAATGTCTATTGTCAAATGTAAATCATGTCAACAGATATAACTGGTTCACACGGTTCAATTGTTACAAACGGTTCATATAATCAAAGGGTTACAACGGTTCACATAGTCAAATGGTTACAACGGTTCAAAATGTAGTATAATGTGTTCATATGCTGGATGAGCATATGCAACAGAAATGCAATGTAAAACAATGTACTAAGTATGCACGTAATGGACATACATAGCATAAGTGTATTGTAAAGTGATGTACTAAGTATGCACACAATGGGCATACATAGCATAAAATGTATTGAAATCATGTACTATAAATGTACTAATAAACATAGCAAGTATATGATGTGAAAACAGGAAAGCATGAAAGTAACAAGTAGGCACATGTGTTTCACCCCAAAACAGTTTGGAAAACAGTAAAAGAGGGGTCTATGTACTCACTTGAGATTGCTTAGTAGTCCTTGAGTAACAACCAAACAATGCTAGAGATCACGGAAATCAAACGGTACCTAATATAGGTAACTATGTTAATATACCGGACCTATACCAGAAGATCGGATAGAATGAGGGCTTGTAAACCAAATGAGTATGAGAACTCATGTAATATGCTTTAACAAAGCCTACATACTAAAATGAAACCTAACCTAAGTGCTTACGACCCATTACGACCCGTTTAGGTAGCTTATGCTACTTTAACGCGTCGTTCGTGTGAAACGCGTTCGGAACTCCTAACTAGCCCTATGATAAGTAAAATATGCCTTAACATGTCTAATATTGTTACCAAATCAGTTTAGATTCCAAAAGTTATGTTATATATGCTTAATATGAATTTTGGCGTAAAAAGGGCATTTTGGTCATTTACCTAAGGCATATAAACTACCTATCATACAACTAACTAAGCGCCGTGACCATAAGGTATAACCTCAGAAGGTTATTCCCTATATACTATGGTCACCTAATGTGTTTGGTCAGATCCTAATGATCGACCAAACGGGTCAGGTTCGAAAGTATAAGCGATTGTTTAGATCGCATACCTTACGACCCTATATAAGCACTAAACTAAAAATGACGAGCTAAGCATGTTAAAACATGCTTAACTAAGTTTAGAAAACAGATTTGGTATCAAAACAAACGGTTTTGATACCTAAGAGTAGTTTGGTTACAAAACACGCAAGAATGCGCATTTTGGCCGAAACTACGGCTCGTCACTGAGCCTAGATAACGTGGTAATCAGTAGGTATAGTCACTAGGGACTATAACCATCGTGATTACGCTCACGTTATGAAGTTCAAATGAACTTCGCATTGACCATAAACTGGTCAATGCAGAAAGTCAAACAAAGTTTGACTTTAACGCTAAAAGAATAAAAGAACGAAGGAACACTTACAAAGGGTCCAAGAATGAAATGCTACAAAAGGGCATTCTTGTTTGTGAAATTTTTTATGTGTGGGGACTCGACTTTATGGGACCTTTCCCACCATCAAAAGGAAACAAATACATACTTGTGGCGGTAGATTACTTGTCTAAATGGGCCGAGGCCGAGGCACTTCCAACAAACAATGGAAGAGTCGTGGTAAGATTTCTGAAAAGATTATTCTCTCATTTTGGAACACCAAAAGCATTAATAAGTGATAGAGGTACCCATTTTTGTAATCATCAACTTGAAAAAAATTTAACAAGGTATGGGGTCTATCACCAGGTCTCAACGGCATATCACCCTCAAACAAACGGACAAACCGAAGTGACTAATAGAGGCTTAAAAAGAATACTCGAAAAAACCGTAGGGTTAAATAAAAAGGAATGGGCCGATAAATTAGACGATGCTTTATGGGCTTTTCGAACAGCGTACAAAACAACAATAGGTACAACCCCATATAAGCTTGTCTATGGAAAAAGTTGTCATCTGCCAGTAGAAATAGCACACAAGGCCTACTGGGCAAATAAAAATGTAAACTTGGACTTAGAAATTGCCGGTAAAAATCGATTTTGCCAATTAAATGAATTAGACGAATTAAGGAATTATGCATACTCTAACTCCAAAATTTATAAGGAAAGAATGAAAAATTTGCATGATAAACACATTAAACCTAATAAATTTCGAGTAGGAGATCAAGTTCTATTGTTTAATTCACGACTTCGATTATTTCCTGGTAAATTAAAGTCTAGGTGGTCAGGACCTTTTTCCATCACCCATATTTTCCCACAAGGTGCAGTCGAAATTAAATCTCGGAATGGGATTCCATTCAAAGTTAATGGCCAACGGCTAAATCCTTATCAAGGATTCATTGAGGATGAAGAGGAAAAAATCTCGGTTCAAACGGTCGAAGAATGAAACAAAAGTTCAAGCATCAACATCATACCTTTTAAGTTATGAACATCCGGAAAATATCTAAATCGGTAAGATTTCTAAAACCAAGTTTCGGGAAACAGGGCACTCACACGAGCACTTAAAAAAATAAATAAATAATAAGTAAATAATATTTTTAAAATTGCCCGCCCACGAGGCCGTGTCCACGCAACTTTCAGGATAAAAACCCCTTTTTCATTCAGTTTCCTCATTCCACACGCCCCGTTTCCCCCAAAAAATCTCTGGTTCCAGCAAAAATTTCTGCAGATTTCTACGTTCCCCCGACTTCTAACAACGTTAAGGTATGATTCTATCCCCATAATTAGTTAGTTTAAGTACTTGCATATAGTTTAACATCAAGATTTGGGGAAAATCTAGGGTTCTTCAACTTGAACCGGATCAAACCTTAAATTTTTGCTTAGATCTATTAGTATTAGTATAGATACATGTTATAGTAAGTAAATCAACTTGTATTGTTTGTAGATTTGCCAGATTTCTCACAAAAACCCCAAACCCTTGTTTTTGAACCGAAAAAGATGAAATTGAATGGGTAAACGGTTTGTTTTGGGGAAAACGGCACTTGAGGTTTCATTTTCGGGGAAAACCTCCCCTACTGGACCAAAAATTTTCAAGTTTTCGGGACCGGGTTGAAAATGGGAATTTTGGGAAACAGAAGCCTGGACACGGGGTCGTGCTCAGCGAGCACGGGGTCGTGTCCATGTAACGCCCCGAAATTTATAAATTTAAAATCAGGATAATAAAGTGTTAAATAAACAAGAACAAATTAACTAGGAATTTATAACCCAGTTAGTTAAGAGTCTTGAAGTGACTATTATTAAGGTTGAAATACCTAAACTATAAGTTAAACAAAAGTTGAGGGACCAAATTAATAAAAACTAAAACTTAAATGATCAAATAAGAAATAACTCACCAAACACACACATGCGTGTGTGCTGGGATCGATCAGAAGAAGAGGGTGACCAGGGGTTTCCTTCAAACCCTAAAATTCTCACAAAATTCAGAAATTGAAGTCTCTAATCTGCTCTAAATCAAGTTTCAAACATGAATTAGTGATCACCTCGTTGCAGGGATCAAAAGGTATGCAAAATTGTGGTATTTTGTTGCATCTTGAATTCTAGGTTAAATGTGAAAAATGAAAATCTAGCTTGATTACTTGATGCATGGATGAAATTAGAAGCAACATGATGTTTAGGGATAAAACCCTAGATGAATTCTTGTTGAAATTTAGTATGATAATTCTAGAGATTTTAATCACCATTGTAGGTGATTATTGAGTTTGTAGAGACTAGATAAACACTAGGATTGTGAATACTATTCTAGTGAAAACTGAATTCATGTGTTAAATTCGGTATTATTGATATTGAAATTTAGTGCAAATCGCCTAATCGAAGTAAATGTAGGTGAAAATAACATGTCAAGAACCAAGTAATGATTAAGTAAGAATTTGACCCACTAGGTGTTTGTTGCAACGCCTAAGTGAGGAATAAAATGTTTAGAATCGAACAAAAACGCAGATTTGAATATCATAATAAATTGTCCGTATGGATTATGAAAGAGTTCTAAATTGATGATTAATGGAACTCTTTAGGTAAAGCATCCGGATCGTCAAGTGGACAAGCCGGGAGTGATACATGCATGAAGGGCACACTTTGAAGGTACGCGACTTATAATTTCGCTACATTATGTTTGATTGTTAGTCTTTTTTTGTTATATTAAAAATTTGGTAAACAAGGAAAACTCGTTAAGTCACGAGAGCGACAAAGTGTCTTAGACAAGTAAAACGGGTCAAAACATGTGCTAGAAATAGAGTTCGGATGTGTTTAGTAATGGCGACACCCATTCGGCATCCAAACGGGTCAAAACAAGTTGAGTTACAAACATAGAAATTAATAACCATCTCTTGTGATTGGTTATATATATATATATATATATATACAAATCATGCGTAGGCCGTGTCACAGACACGCTAATTCGTTGCAAAAGCATGAGCTCTTGTAAAGGGTTTATAGTTCGGAACATTCGCTTGTCAAATGATTCTGAAAGGCATGGTTAAATTCTTGGAAATATGCATGACGATTATTACATAAGCAACCCTCGGGAGGGGAGCAAAAGCTCATATTTGGTAAACGTAGAAACGAGTGCATTGGCCTAAGGTTTGTGATAACAACAATACATGTCATGAAACTTGTAAACAAATGGGTCAAATAAACAAGAGACAAATTAAAGGACAACTGTTTTTGAAATGATATTTTTATGTAAAATGTGTTGATAAACGCGTCCATAATTAAATTACGGTCGCGTAGGAAAAAGAATCGACTAAAACGAATGCCCGAGTCAAAAGTTATGCCAATTTAAAGTTTGGAATCGAGATAAGTGGTGTTGGGCGAAATTAGCAGCCCCAAACAACAACTTTCTGTTGAAATAACATGCTGGCGTCGTGCCACGGGGAGAACCAAAGTCCGTCGCGCGACGCGACGGTGCTGGCGTCACGCGACGGCCGTTCCCGAAGTCCGTCGCGCGGCGCGACCTACCCAGCTCTTGAATTTTGTTTGTTTTTTACTTGTTTGAATATGGAACTTGCTTATACTTGATATTTAAAGTGTCAAACTAATAAATTCAATGGTTTTGACCATAGGTGAAGATGGTTCGAACCCGGATGGCGATCAAGCATACATCAAGAACCGAACGCACTAAATGAAGCTTCCGCATTTTGTCTATTTTGTTTTACAAATATGTAAACGCTTGAAACTAAGTTTTAAAGGTTATCTAGTAGTATGATGACGTGAATATTATGACCTTGTAAGGTTTTAAAACCATGAAAGTTTTTGTAAACTCCTAAATATTTGTACTAAATGCAAGCTTTTGTATCATTAAACTAGTTATATTAAGTCGGGTCTTACAAGTTGGTAATCAGAGCCAAGGTTGTCAATAAAATGTGTTCGGTTCAAGCTTGATCAAGCATCCGGTAAGGGTTAATTATTTAAGTAGATTTAGAGAATATAGAAATGAAACATGAACAAATATGCATGAAAAGGGTGTGTAATTTCACTCAAACACAAGAAATGCATGAAACAAGAACGGTCGAATCAAGTTATGAACTTGATTAAACCAAAAAAAGTAAATCATATGTTATAAATGAAATGTTTAACGGTCAATGTAAACATTTCAGTATTAAAGATGGCGGATGAAGGTAACGATGATGCGGTGCCGAGAGTCACCGAGCAAACAAGATAAGTGATTGCCGAGGAGGTTGGAAAGGCAATCGAAAATAGTTTGTCTGGTTTCATCGATAAGATCCAGAACACGGTACTATTAGTGGTTGAGGAAAGAATCAAGAAATTGGAGGATAATGCCAATTTAGCAAAGGAAAAGTCCGGAGGACGAAAGCCTTGTACATACAAGGAGTTCATGGCGTGCAAACCGCCAGTCTATAATGGGGAGGTTGACCCAATCGTATGCCAACGATGGCTAAGCAATATCGAAGGGGTATTTGAGAGGGCCCATTGTGATGAAGATGACTACGTAGCTTATGGTACGGATCAATTAAGGGGTCAAGCGAAAGACTGGTGGGATAACAAAAAGAAAGATAATGGAAACGAAGGAGCTAAGGCTATGACATGGGATGAATTTAAGAAGCCGTTTCTTAAATACCACAGTCCCAAAGCGGTCATTAATCGAATCAAGGAAGAGTTCATGCAACTTAGGCACAAGGGTGAGTCCATAGACAAGATCACGGGAATGTTTATGGATAAAATGAAGTTTTGTGATGAACTGATAACAAACGAAGAACAGAAGATATATTATTATTATTATAATATGTTGAGCGCCGAGTATAGGGAGTTTATGACTCCTTCAAAATACGAGACCCTCACCGAGATCATAAATGTTGCTCGGGAACGGGAGATCGAATTGAGAAAGCAGGTTGAACGGGGTGAACGGATGGCTCATAATGTTAATCCAAGCCCTACCAAGAAAGCGCGAATGAACGAAACAGTGAAGAAATCAGATGCGAAAGGCGGGTCACCAAATTGCAAAATATGTGGAAAGGGTCATAGGGGCGAATGTCGCTTCAAGGATAAGCCTTGCCCCATATGTCGGAAAACAGGGCATATGGCTTCATCATGCCCGGAAAAAGTGATGGTTTGCTACAATTGTTATCGACCGGGTCACAAGAAATCGGAATGCTCGGAACTGGTGGGAAAGAAAGATGGGCAAGACATGAAAGGTGAAGCCCCAAAAGCAAAGGCTAGATCTTTCCACTTGACTGCCGCAGAAGCAAAAGTTGAACCCGAAGTGGTTTCAGGTATATTTGTTGTAGACTCGATTCCTGCGCGTATATTATTTAATACGGGTGCGAATAAATCCTTTATTTCATATGGGTTTATTCGACATCCTTCATTTGTTCTAACAAAATTACCTATGCCTTTAGAAGTAGAGATAGGTAATAACAAGAGTTTTATCGTTTGTGATGTATGTGAAAATTGTAAATTGAGCATTGACGACAAAGAACACACAATAGACTTGATCCCAATGTCAATGGGAGAATTTCAAGTGATCGTGGGGATGGATTGGTTGTCCCGATACCATGCAAAGGTGGCATGTTTCCGAAAGGAAATAAAACTGACATCTCCTAGCGGAAAGCATGTTACAATATACGGTGAAAAAGGGGGTAATGCGGTGATATGCACGATGCTAGAAGCTCACAAACTCATGAAACATGGATGCAAGGCATACATGGTATACGCAAATGAATCGGAGAAAGAATCCCTCAAAATCGGAGATGTGCCAGTGGTATGCGATTATGAAGATGTGTTTCCGGAAGATTTACCGGGAATACCACCGGAACGGGAAGTAGAGTTCGGAATCAAATTGATTCCGGGCGCAAAACCTATGGCCAAGGCATCGTATCGGCTCGCTCCGTCGGAGCTACAAGAATTGATGTCTCAAATCCAAGAATTACTTGACAAAGGGTTTATCCGAACGAGTGTATCCCCGTGGGGTGCACCAGTATTGTTTATGAAAAAGAAGGATGGTAGTATGCGTATGTGTATCGACTACTGGGAGTTAACAAACTCACGGTGAAAACTCGGTACCCACTTCCAAGAATTGAAGACTTGTTTGACCAGCTACAAGGAGCGAGTTGGTTCTCAAAGATTGATCTCAGATCGGGTTATCACCAATTGAAAGTCAAGGAGGATGACGTACCGAAGACGGCCTTTCGTACGCGGTACGAGCATTATGAGTTCCTCGTGATGCCCTTTGGGTTGACTAACGCACCCGCGGCCTTCATGGATCTCATGAACCGGGTTTGCAAACCAATGCTAGATAAGTCGGTAATTGTATTTATCGATGACATTTTAGTGTATTCGAAGAATGAAGCTGAGCATGTTTACCATTTGCAAGAAGTGTTAGAGACAATCAGACGAGAAAAGCTGTATGCAAAATTTTCAAAGTGCGCTTTCTGGTTACGAGAGGTGCAGTTTCTCAGGCATATCATTAGTGCCGATGGGGTACTAGTGGATCTGTCAAAAGTAGAAGCCGTGTCAAAATGGAACACTCCAAGGAACCCCTCAGAAACCCGAAGCTTTTTAGGGCTCACGGGATATTATCGGAGATTCATACAAGATTCCTCCAAAATTGCCTTACCATTGACCAAATTGACTCGCAAGGAGGAAAAGTTTGTATGGGGCATCAAACAAGAGGAAGCCTTCCATACACTTAAAGAAAAGTTAACTCACACTCCGGTGCTAACATTACCGGAAGGAGTTGATGACATGGTGGTTTACTCGAATGTGTCGCATTCGGGGCTTGGATGTGTTTTAATGCAACGAGGCAAGGTCATAGCCTACGCCTTGAGGCAACTGAAGATCCATGAAAAGAAATACCTGACTCATGATTTGGAGCTGGCAGCAGTAGTATTCGCCTTAAAAATATGGAGACATTATTTGTATGGGGTAAAATGTACAATCTTCACTGACCATAAAAGTTTGAAATATTTCTTCGATCAGAAGGAATTAAACATGAGGCAAAGGCGGTGGTTGGAAACGGTCAAGGATTATGATTGTGAAATACATTACCACTCTAGGAAAGCCAATGTAGTAGCAGACGCGTTAAGTTGAAAGACAGATTATGCCCCGATACAAGTACAATCAATGCAGCTTATTGTGACCTCGGGCCTACTAGAACGAATCCGAGAAGCACAAGTTGAAGCAGTGAAGGTAGAAAACGGGAATAAGGAAAGAATTGTCGGCCAATTTAAAGATCTTGAAGAAGGCAATCATAGTTTGAAAACACGTTTCAACAGAATCTGGGTTCCTAACACATGTGGAGTTAAAAAGCTTCTACTAGATAAAGCTCACAAATCCCGTTATTCCATCCATCCGGGAGCAACCAAGATGTATAAGGACTTGAAACAAAACTACTGGTGGCCTGGAATGAAAAGAGAAGTAGTGAAATACGTAGAGAAATGCCTGACATGTCTGCAAGTCAAGGCGGAACACCAAAAACCATACGGTAAGCTCCAACCGTTGGAAATTCCGATTTGGAAATGGGAACATATTACAATGGACCTGTTAACCAAACTACCGAGGACGAACCGCGGATTTGATGCAATATGGGTAGTTGTTGATAGATAGACAAAGAGTGCTCACTTTATTCCAATACGTGAGACTTATACGTCAGCAAAGATGTCGGAGGTTTACACTAATGAGATAGTGGCACGCCACGGAGTACCGGTATCCATCGTGTCCGATAGGGATACCCGGTTCACTTCACATTTCTGGCGAGATTTCCAAGAGCAAATGGGAACCAAATTGTTCATCAACACTGCGTACCATCCTCAAACGGATGGACAGAGTGAAAGAACAATACAAACATTGGAGGACATGCTACGAGCATGTATTATTGACTTCGGAGGTAGTTGGGATGTGTCAAATTTTCATATAACAACAGCTACCATGCTAGTATCGGGATGGCACCGTATAAAATGCTTTACGGTAGGAAGTGCCAGACCCCGGTGTGTTGGGGTGAGGTGGGTCCACGTGAACTCGCTCACAAAGATATAGTCCGAGCCACTAATGAAATGATTGAGGTGGTTCGAGCACACTTGAAAGTGGCACAAGATAGAAAAAAGTCGTATGCAGACAAAAGGCGAAGACCGATCGAGTTTCAGGTTGGCGACAAGGTCATGCTCAAGGTATCCCCATGGAAGGGGGTTATCCGATTTAGAAAGAGAGGAAAATTAAGCCGAAGATTTATCGGGCCGTTTACAATTGTCGAACAAGTAGGGAAGGTAGCATACCACCTTGAACTACTGGAAGAATTAAGCAGAATTCATAGCACATTTCATGTGTCATATCTTCGGAAATGTCTAGCGGACGAAACAACCTATATCCACTACGACGACATTAAGGTGAATGACAGACTTAACTATGTGGTGAAACCCATAGCGATTTTGGATCGTAAAGTGAAAACCTTAAGGAACAAAGAAATCAATCAAGTGAAGGTCAAATGGGAACACCGGAAGGGTTCGGATACCACATGGGAATCCGAGGAGGAGATGCAACGACTCCACCCTACGTTATTCGGTACGTGATCAGGTTTCGAGGACGAAACCCTCTTTAAGGGGGTGGACTTGTAACACCCCGAAATTTATAAAATTTAAAATCAGGATAATAAAGTGTTAAATAAACAAGAACAAACTAAATAGGAATTTATAACCCAGTTAGTTAAGAGTCTTGAAGTGACTATTATTAAGGTTGAAATACCTAAACTATAAGTTAAACAAAAGTTGAGGGACCAAATTAATAAAAACTAAAACTTAAATGATCAAATAAGAAATAACTCACCAAACACACACATGCGTGTGTGCTGGGATCGATCAGAAGAAGAGGGCGACCAGGGGTTTCCTTCAAACCCTTAAATTCTCACAAAATTCACAAATTGAAGCCTCTAATCTGCTCTAAATCAAGTTTCAAACATGAATTAGGGATCACCTCGTTGCAGGGATCAAAAGGTATGCAAAATTGTGGTATTTTGTTGCATCTTGAATTCTAGGTTAAATGTGAAAAACAAAAATTTAGCTTGATTACTTGATACATGGATGAAATTAGAAGTAACATGATGTTTAGGGATAAAACCCTAGATGAATTCTTGTTAAAATTTAGTATGATAATTCTAGAGATTTTAATCACCATTGTAGGTGATTATTGAGTTTGTAGAGACTAGATAAACACTAGGATTGTGAATACTATTCTAGTGAAAACTGAATTCATGTGTTAAATTCGGTATTATTGATGTTGAAATTTTGTGCAAATCGCCTAATCGAATTAAATGTAGGTGAAAATAACATGTCAAGAACCTAGTAATGATTAAGTAAGAATTTGACCCGCTAGGTGTTTGTTGAAACGCCTAAGTGAGGAATAAAATGTTTAGAATTGAACAAAAACGCAGATTTGAATATCATAATAAATTTTCCGTATGGATTATGAAAGAGTTCTACAATGATGATGAATGGAACTCTTTAGGTAAAGCATCCGGATCGTCAACTGGACAAGCCGGAAGTGATACACGCTTGATGGGCACACTTTGAAGGTACGCGACTTATAATTTCGCTACATTATGTTTAATTGTTAGTCTTATTTTGTTATATTAAAAATTTGGTAAACAAGGAAAACCCGTAAAGTCACGAGAGCGACAAAGTGTCTTAGAAAAGTAAAACGGATCAAAACATGTGCTAGAAATAGAGTTCGGATGTGTTTAGTAATGGCGACACCCATTCGGCATCCAAACGGGTCAAAACAAGTTGAGTTACAAACATAGAAATTAATAACCATCTCTTGTGATTGGTTATATATATATATATACAAATCATGCGTAGGCCGTGTCACGGACACGCTAATTCGTTGCAAAAGCATGAGCCCCTGTAAAGGGTTTATAGTTTGGAACATTCGCTTGTCAAATGATTCCGAAAGGCATGGTTAAATTCTTGGATATATGCATGATGATTATTGCATAAGAAACCCTCAGGAGGGGAGCAAAAGCTCATATTTTGTAAACGCAGAAACTAGTGCATTGGCCTAAGGTTTGTGATAACAACAATACATGTCATGAAACTTGTAAACAAATGGGTCAAATAAAAGAGAGATAAATTAAAGGACAATTGTTTTTGAAATGATATTTTATGTAAAATGTGTTGATAAACGCGTCCGTAATTAAATTACGGTCGCATAGGAAAAAGAATCGACTAAAACGGACGCCCGAGTCAAAAGTTATGCCAATTTAAAATTTGGAATCGAGATAAGTGCTGGGCGAAATTAGCAGCTCCAAACAACAACTTTCTGTCGAAATAGCATGCTGGCGTCGCGCCACGGGGAGAACCAAAGTCTGTCGCGTGACGCGACAGTGCTGGCATCACGCGACGGCCGTTCCCGAAGTCCGTCGCGCGGCGCGACCTACCCAGCTCTTGAATTTTGTTTGTTTTTTACTTGTTTGAATAAGGAACTTGCTTATACTTGATATTTAAAGTGTCAAACTAATAAATTCAATGGTTTTGACCGTAGGTGAAGATGGTTCGATCCCGGATGGCCATCAAGCATACATCAAGAACCGAACGCACTAAATGAAGCTTCCGCATTTTGTCTATTTTGTTTTACAAATATGTAAACGCTTGAAACTAAGTTTTAAAGGTTATCTAGTAGTATGATGACGTGAATATTATGACCTTGTAAGGTTTTAAAACCATGAAAGTTTTTGTAAACTCCTAAATATTTGTACTAAATGCAAGCTTTTGTATCATTAAACTAGTTATATTAAGTCGGGTCTTACAGTCCAGCCAAATTCAGGCAAACATGGGGCGTGTCCACTGAACACGGGGTCGTGTTCAGCCGACTATTTTTAGTTTTCTCTGAAAATTTCACTGTTTCGTGCTAATTGTTTGGTGTTTTCTTTTAGATGGCCAAGAAATTTACCAGATTCAACGCAAGTGAGTTGGCTGCTCAGGCGTGGTATGATGTGTTAAGAACTAGGCCCGAGGAAAATCCCCGACAGGTGTGCATGGACACTCTTGAGGCAGTGAACCAAATAAACCGCTTAAACAACATTGCCACCAGCCCACTACGAGCTGCTCTTTGCACTCGGCTTCACTTCGTGCATGAATACAACATGGAATTTTACAGCACGTTCGTCTTCAAGACAAGAGCGGATCCCTTTGACAATGAAGGGGTAGAGTTCCGTTGTGGAGGGACCACGTACAGGATCTCAATCGCTCAATTTGGGGAAATGGTCGGGTTGTACTTGGAAGAGGATGCTGGAGAGGAAGAGAACACCGGCGATCTCCGCAAGATTCCAGAAAACCAACGCCAAGCTGATTGGGTTGAGATCGGGGAGGGCAACTACAACCCGAGCCGAACTAAGAGCACAATATTGAGGGACCCTCTCTACCGTTACATCCACAGGGTCCTCAGCTACTCTCTCTGCCAGAGACACGACAGTGGTGGTGTTGTAGGGTTGCGTGATCTTCTCGTCCTCAATTGCATTCATAATCGTACCAACCTCGATGTTCCATACCTGCTACTCCATAACATGCACTTGAACCAACTTGCTACTCCCCCGACTCCTATCCTGTTTGGAGGGTGGATTTACCGCCTTTTCAAAAACTTTGTGCCAAGGATGTCGAGGTCCTTTCAAAAGGGACCGTGGTCGGGAAAAGTGGACATGGTCATTTGCCGCTCCATGAACTTGATCTATGAAGCGGATGACGGGACGGTCAGATTTCAAACGATTCAAGGGTATACATGGAACCCTCAAGAAAGCGCTTGTCCTACACGCCCCACACATCCGTCCTCCTCCCCAGTACCACTACCAGCCCCATGGTGATCCGGGTCAATCCTCCTCTCAAGGAGGTGGTTTTCCTAACTTTCAGAGCTTACATGATTTATTGCAGGAAAATCTTATGTGCACCAAGAACACCTACAACATGGCCAGCAACACATACGCCCGGGTTGGAGTGATAGAGAGAAATATCTCCGACATATAGGATGATATTGGGAACATCCGGGAGTATATGGCGGGCCACGAAGGGGATGATGATGATGATGATGAAGATGGGGACATGGATTGAGCAGGAGGAGTTGGAGGTAGCATCACACGGTTGGAGGTCTCACAGGTTAACCCTTATCTCTCATAAACAATTACGTGACCTGCGTGCCATTTGTTGAGCAATTTACTTCCCTTAACACTTTTTAATTTTCTGCATTTCTTTTCTTTTTATTTTGTGATGCGGATGATGAAACTTTGGTAAATTAGGATTTTTGTTATTGTTTGGTGTGGTATTTATTAGTAAAACAGGTACCTACGAGGCTTATAGCACTAAACATTAGTGCTACTAAAGCCGAGACAGCAGAACCGAAAGCAGAAACCTGTTTTAATTGATTGCAGATTGTCCACACGGGGTCGTGCCCAGCCGACACGCCCCCGTGCCCACCGCCCAGACCTGCTGTTTGTCTAAATTATGCAGACTTTTGTCCAATACGGGGTCGTGTTCACCAGACACGCCCCCGTGTCCACCTTCTGTAAGTTCTCGTTAATGGCAATCTGACCACGGGGCCATGCTCAATCGACACGGGGCCGTATCCAGATGCCCAATAACATAAATTTTTGTTTTAACACACCTTTTTACATATTCAATCAACTTAAAAACTTATTTTTGGGACACATTGAGGACAATGTGTAATTTAAGTGTGGGGGGATGCTAAAACCTTGAATTTTGCAAGTCCTAACTACAAGGCTTACACAAAACTCTATTGGAACCGCTAAACACCCCAAATTTTTTCCAAAACTTTTAATTTTTTTTTTACTTGTCTTGGTTTAAATTGGGAATAACAATTTCTAAAAAGGTGATATTTTTACGAATTTACAACCGATAGCGTCGTGATAAAAAGAACCAACATAAGAAAATTATGAAACGGCATGACAAATCTAGTTAAAATTTGATTATATATACTTGATCACATTAAAAACCCATTCCCACAAAAAGTGAGTTTTGAGCTTTTATTGAGCATATAAATACACATCTTTAAACTAAATGCTCATTTTTGGTTTCTTGTGTGAATAGCCGCTTGGTTTCTTACGACTCTAGAACTTGCCATGACGATACATTCCCAGTCCTTACCAACTTAAACCCAAGTAAGTAAATGATGGAGGCATTAGGACTAACCCTTTTTCTTTCAACACCATTATTTTTCTTTTTTCTTTTTACCACCTACCCAAAATCCCCCTAGTTAACCCCATTGAGCCTAAACCTTTTCATTTCTAAACCCACAAAACAAACACCCTTTACCCACCAAAAACCCTTTTTCGTTTTAAACCCTTTATTTTAGTAAAAAGCTCGGTTTTCATGTGACATTCCTTATCAAAAAAAAATGATGAAGTCTAGCAATAAACAAACAAGTTCCTCAAAAGGAAACTTTGTTTGAAAAATGCTTCATTTGAATAAAAAGTCACAAAAACAAAAAGTTTCACGAAAACCGACGCTTTTTACGCTTTTCGCCCTTTTCTACTAACCACTAACCCAAAACCACCTACATTTGACCCAAGCCTAACCCCTCTTGATATTTACAACGGTTTATAGTTAAAAAGGAGGAGGATTGATTGCTTGGCAAGCATATGGTAAAAGTAAGTTCCATGCCGGAATCAAGTGTTTCACAAAAATACATCTTCGGCCGAGTGTTGAGTGATCTCCCGTGAGGTATGTGAACTTGTATAGAAATGGAATTTTAAAGAGGCATGTTATGCCCAAACAAGTAATTTCTCTTATGTGATGTTCTAAATAAATCATAACGAATAGGATTGTAAATAACATAAAAATAAAACCTAATAAAGATCTTGGAATCCCGACACTCAAGACAAGCCATAAAACTTCTCTTCTACCCATTCCATTTGGGAGTGTAAGTCACATTATAAAGAGTTTTGCTTAAGGATAAGCAAAGATTCAAGTGTGGGGGTATTTGATGTGTGTAAAATGCAACATATAAATTACATCAAATGAGGCATAAAACTAACCCTTTTTTAGTATTAATGTTCGAAAAAGTGTTCTTTTGTCTTCCTTTGTATTTTCAGGATTAAATGAGCTTAAATGAACAAAAAAAGCAAAAATACAGCTAAATCTAACATAAATACAAGAAAAGAAATAAACGTGGCATGCCCGACCCCCCGACAGCATCTTCCCAAGCAAAAACAAGATATCAGAAGGCTGACCACGCCCCTTGCCCAGCGGACACGGGAGCATGCCCAAGTGTCTGCAGAAAAGACAAAAGCGTAGAAGCTTCTTTTCCCCAAGACGGGGGCGTGCCCAGCTCCACACGGCCGTGGTCAACGCTAAGATTCATAGAATCCAAGCAAATCTTGATAGTAAAGATACGCTTCTGCACACGGGGCCGTGCCCAGCGGACACGAGGGCGTGGTCAACTAATGCAGACAAACTGCAATTAATGAAGAAAGAGAAAGTGGATGGACACGGGGCCGTGCCCAATGGACATGGGGCCGTGTCCAGGCTTCTGTGCAGGCTATAAATAGAGGTGCTTGGTTCACTTCAAAAGCATCCCTTGACAAACCACCTCTCTCCCACTTCACCCACTCTCCACCACCATCATCCATCATCCATCATCCATCATAGAGTGTGTGTAGTAGTCTCGGGATCCAAGATTGATAGTAAGAGTTCTTGAAAATCAAAGGCCATGTTTGCCTAAGTCTCTTACATCACTTGGTGAAGACAAGCATTTAGTGTAATACTTTTATTTTTTAATCTTTTTGCACTTTTTATTTGGTTTTGTATTAATGACTTTAATAACTAGTTTCTTATGTTGAAGGTGAAACTTCCTTATCATGTGTCAGTTGTGTCTTGGCGTTATTTTACTGTCTATATAAAATAAAAGATTTACACCATTCATATCTCTACGGTCTATATAGAGATATGTTGGCTACCTGGTCGGGGGTTAAGGGAATGGTTTGGTAAGGTTCTTGCCTTGTTCAGTATATAGATCCTGCAAGGACCTAGGTCAAGCTTACTAGGACCCCCTTCAATACCCACTGGTATTGGATGGCGGGGGTGCGAATGGCTTGATCCCCTCATATGTAAACTACTGTTAATACATTAACCCGGCTACTTGGGATTGTATCCCTGCTGACTCAAACCACTTAGCCGAGGGTAACGTCACCTTCAAAAGAGGGGCCTTACCACATTACGCATTAATAACTTAATTAATTATCTTTCAATAATCCAACCCTTTAGGATTGTATCCATGCTGACTCAAACTACTAGGTTGAGGGTAACGTCACCTTCAAAAGAGGGGCCTACTACTATAACTAAGATAATCTCTTAAAAAGTGAAAAAGTGCGGAAAACATCAAAGGTTATACTAAAGGCGAGTCAGATCCAAGTGATTCATCTTGTCTATCTGTTTTATTTTATTTTTATTTTCAGCATTTTTAGTTTTTATTTTCATGTTAAAACCTTTTTCTAAAATTTTGATTTGATTAGACGTTGAGGATAAACCGATATTAAAAGCTCTTGTGTCCTTGGACGACCTCGGTATCTTACCAACGCTACACTACGCTCACGATGGGTGCACTTGCCCATATGTGTGTTTAGTGTTAGTAGAATATCGTGTTTTATAAACTTAAAACTTGACTAAAGTGTTAAAAAGGGCTAAAAATTATATAACACTCGACACGCATCACTTACATATTACTTTCATGTATACTTACTTTTACTACTTTAAATTCCTAATTCCGATTCTAAACACCCCCACCGAACACATTCATTCTCCTAATCTTATACACTCGTCAACACTTGGATAATCGGAAGACTTAGCAATTTTGTGAGTATACTTGACCCATTTTACCGTTTTCACACTTTTGGGTGTAACATGTTTTTATATACAAAACACACTTAGTATACATATTCTTATGCAAATACATAAATAAACAATCCAATACATGCTTACTATTTGTTATGCTTGATTCGTGTTTTCTGGGTGATTCTTATGTGATGAACTTGTCATTAGCTTCGTACGAGCCTTCACTTAACATGTATAGCGCTATAGGAGTAACGCACCGCCCGTATTCTTGAGGTCATGTTAAGATATCATTCATGCATTTTGCTACTTGCGTAACAGAGGGTTGACTTGTAAATCGCATGACAGTTCATACGTTAATCTTGATAACTAGGTTTGCCATGTGGATTGTTCCTTATCTTTTTTATACTTAAATACTGCGTGCCAAACTTGTATACTCGCCAATACTTGTTGTATTGAACTACGCTTTTAAAACATGTTGCAGGTTTAACGATGATGTTGGTGATGCATGGAATCTAGTAGGATGCTTAGATACACACTTTAAATTTTGTACTCTTATTGTATTGTATTTCATTATTCATGTTGTTGTATTTGTCACAAATCCTTGTAATTGACTCTTTAGAAATGGAATGAAATTTATTATTTAAATGCTTGTCACAAATATTTGTGTTATGATGTCTCGAGCAATCTATTTCATCTCACTCTGATGTTTCCGCCATCGGTTGGGGTGTGACAGATTGGTATCAGATCCATAACTATAGGGAATTAGGAAAATTGTCATGCTCTTGACCTAGTCTATAGTTAAGAACCAAAATTCGACCATACTTGATTCATATGCTAATTTCTTGAAATGTCTCTTACGTGTTAATTACTTGAAATGCTTTATGTGCTCATACTTGTTATTATTATTATTTCTAACATATATCTTTCCTAAAAAAATTTACTCGTTTATACTAAACTCGAAACCACTCGTAATACACAAACGAGACAACTTCACCAAAATAGGCGTGAAACCCATAATTTGGTGAACGACTCTCAACCCACCTATTCTTTTTACACGAAATTCGCCATCAAGTTAGGAGTGAAATCCTCACCTTGATGGAGAATTTCCATGTCAAATTCTAGTGGACCCTTGTCAAAGTGTCGAAATTAAATTTTGACCTGACGAGTACCAACCACACTTAGGGTACGAAATCGTCAAGTTAGGGGTGAAACCTGCACCTTGTCGACTAGTCCCGCTCTTTGATTTTCCAAAAATCCCGCCAAGTCTTGAATTTTCGATTGATTGGAACATGTAGTAACTGGTAGGGTGAATAACGTTAACCGAAATATCGGCGAGAGTATTCCACCTATTAGGCCAAAGCATGTTTCTCAAATTCAAAAGAATTTTCGACGACTTTGGTTTAGTCAAAGTTCTGTTTTGGAACAATCCGAGTTTTAATCGAACCTACATTTTACTATTATCAATCTTATATTATACAATTCTCCTTTTTCAAAATTTCAAATTTATTTCGAGATTGTTTTTATATATAAACTTCATACTAAATCTTTCTTACATGTATACATAACTTACATGCATGATTTCAAAAATGGCACTCAATTAGATTTACACTTCTTATAAGCACAAAATGGAGACATATCATCGAGATAGGAGTGATTTCCTTACCTTGACGATTAACTCAACTCCTCCTTTTTTTCTTAAAAATGACCTCATTAACGAGTTAGGGGTGATTCCCTTACCTAGGTGATCGCTACCAAAATCCTTCCTTCAAAATACTTTATTATGCAAACACGATCATGTTTTACACCTAAATTGTTTATCATTCGTCAAAATCCCTCCTTAATCAAATTTCAAAGTTCATTGATTTATTAAACGTATATCTTACCCCATAGTTTATTTTCACATAACTCACATACACGAAATTCTTAGACATACCATGAATGTTTTATTACCTAGTTTTCAAAATTTTATGAAATGCTACCTATCAACCTAATCGGCCTAATGAATCCCTTGCCAACGAACTTCATACTCGACCTAATCACTAAAACGCACTCACATTTACTATTATACTAAAGACATTTGTTCTCAATCGAAAACCAAACCGACTTTTCTCATATGCTTATAAAACTTTGTAGATGTTATAAGATCATTTTACTAACACTCTTTTCAAAATTAATAAATCATTCTACTAAAAACACTTTTCAACGATCACTAGGTCATTATGCTAAATTTCTTTTTAAGAATCAACGTTTTCACAAGAACCTCAAAGTTTCAAATTTCTTATTTTAATGCAAGACCCTTTAAAATGATGCAAACTTACTATTTTCAAAACCTTTTCATACACTGCTCAATATGTCATTTGGATTCAAAACACGTGGGCAAGAAAACTTTATAGGAACCAACAATTTTCAACTTAGGTAAATTCTTTTAAACCAAGAGTAGCATTTTCGATCATTACAAAATACGTCGCGTATAACCAATAAGTACTTTGCATTCTTTTTCATTCGCAAAATAGATTTTACATTCCAAATCAAGCTTGATCCATTTTGATTCGATAAACTCAACGTTTTGCTCAAACAACTATACATACATATCATCGCACATGTTTTATTCAATATCTCACAACGATTTCTTATATCATCCATTTTACATACTCAAACTTCTCAATCATTTTATATGCTTAAGATCGTCGTATTCAATACATGTCATACACGAAATCATCGTCATTTATACCTACTTATATTCCTAGTTATACTCATACGTTTTATTTTCACACTTATACTCATATGCATCCTCATACTTGTGTTCATACTTATACTTATAAGCATACTCATATTCATACTTGTATTCATACATTTATACCTAAACGTGAGCGTAACCTAAGGGATTCGCTTACGTGGGTCACATACATACTTACACATGAACATGCTTATATACTACATTTTTGTATGCACACATTCTTACTTTCAAATTAATGTATACCTTGATTCATACACAACTAGTGCAAGCTATGCGGATCATGCGACGATCAGTATAATTGCGGGTGCACACGGGATTATAGTGATGGGCGTATGAAAACCATAGAGTGTACTACTGCGTATGGTAAGACACGGAACATAACATGACACCAAATACAAAACGGACGTAATGTGGTCAAAACATGGTGGATACGCCGCTGGTACTTCCTATATATAAGTGTTTCTCACCATGTTACCAAACTTTCGTAAAATGTGCCATGAGAAATTCGGTGTTTTGCAGACCTTTTGGACCCAATACAAAACTTTAACAACTCATGTAACACCTGGGTCACTTCAACCATCAAACAACTACCAAGCCAATGAAATATTGTATTTCATACTTGGGATTTGTTAAATATATGTGTATCGATTGCACATATCAACTCTTGTTCGATTTCAAGCTCTAAATCGCTTTCTGGAAGGTTATACGCGCACTGATGCGTAAATATAACCAGTTTAATGCAACGAACACTCCGGAAAAGTGAAATAGGCTTAAGATACCTTAAATAACCTTTACATAACTTAGATATAAGTTTTGGAAGGTTTGGTGTGGTGAAATCATAGTTTAATCGCTTACAGGGACTAAATTTGACAAACTGCGAAAGTGTGCCAATTTGAACTGTAACAGACATTCCGGAACATGACCATAAGTTAAACATACCATAAATATCCTTTACATAGCTTAGAAATAGGCTTTGAGGTGTTCGGTATGCTAAAATAAACTTTTGTGTCATTCAGGGACTAAAAGTGTCAAAAAGTGCACAAGTTTGCATTTTCGCGCATAACTTACGTTCTGAATACATCCGGACATCCAAAAATTTATGTAAGCATGACTATATTATGCTTTAGTGTTTGGCTTGCCAAAAACCCATTCGTCACGCATTTTGTATCGTTTTTCGCACTTATGCGCATTCTGTCGTAATTAAGCGAACATCGCGTTCGTACGACCAAAAGAACCGGCATCCGAGATATTTTTGAGCATGTTTTGAGTCCCCTATACTTTAACTTCATTTTAGAGCCTTGAAATGAGGTTAACGGGGTTCAAACGCATCGAAAAAGGCCTTAAAACACCACAGGGACCAAAACTGTCAATTTTGAAACTTTTCTGAAGCTGGTGCATGGTGGCGTAGCGCGACTGCATAGGGCCTTTACCGTCGCGCTACGCGAGCGCCTTATCTGGGCAAAAATATCAGTTTTGCACTTTCGGGACCAGATTCGATGTATAAACAGCTGTTTAATTCACAACCACACATTCTAACATGCTTAGTCAGCGGATAAGGATGGAATTTAGGCACCATAACTTTGCAACACATGTATGGATGGGATTAAGGCACGTTTTCCATGAAACGATCTTAACGGTTCGGGTATTCCTATAAATACCCATCCACCCCCATTGCTAAAATCACTAGAATCTTGATCTTAGGAACTCTAAGTTGAAACCATTGTTTCATACCTGAGATTCTTGGATCGAGATTAGCATTCGGGGACCCTTCGTAAGTATTCTTTCGTTCTTTTATTGCTTTTCGAGTCTTTCGAGTCTGAAAGTCAAACTTTGTTTGACTTTCTACATTGACCAGTTATGGTCAATGCGAAGTTCGTTTGAACTTCGCAACGTGAGTGTAATCACGTTGGTTATAGTCCCTTGGGACTATGCCCACTGATTACCACGTTGTCTAGGGTCGTAGGGTAGGCGATCTGATAAATCGCCTATACCTTCGAACCCGACCCAGTTTGGTCGATCATTAGGATCCGACCAAATACATTAGGTGACCCTAGTATAGGGCATAACCTTCCGAGGTTATACCCTATGGTCACATCGTTTAAGTAGTTGTATGATAGGTAGTTTATATGCCTTAGGTAAATTACCAGAATACCCTTTTCATGTATAATTGATAATTAAGCATATGTAACCTAAACTTTTGTCACATAACTGATTATGTAACATGTTTAGGCATATAACACTTGTCATAGGACTAGTTAGGCGGTCCGAACGTGTTTCACACGAACGACGCGTTAAAGTAGCATAAGCTACCTAAACGGGTCGTAATGGGTCGTAAACACTTAGGTTAAGTTTCATTTAGTATGTAGGCTTTGTTAAACCAAATGACACGAGTCTCTACACTCGTTTGGTTTACCAACCCTAATGCTACCCGATCTTCCGATTTAGGTCCGGTTTATTAATGTAGTTACCTATAGTAGGTGTCGTTTGATATCCGCGATCTCTAGCATTGTTTGGTTGTTACTCAAGGACTTCTGAGCAATCTCAAGTGAGTACATAGACCCCTCTTTTACTGTTTTCCAAACTGTTTTGGGGTGGAACACATGTGCCTACTTGTTACTTTCATGCTTTCCTGTTTTCACATCATATACATGATATGTTCGTTAGTACATTATAGTACATGATTTCATTACATTTCATGCTAGGTGTGCCCATTGTGTGCATTACTTAGTACATTGTTTTACATTACATTTGGTTGCATATGCTCATCCAGTATATGAACACATTATATTACATTTTGAACCGTTTATAACTATTTGACTATGTGAACCGTTGAAATCATTTGTATCTGTGAACCGTTTGTATCTGTGAACCGTTTGTATCTGTGAACCGTTTGTATCTGTGAACCGTTTATATCTGTGAACCGTTTGTATCAGTGAACCGTTTGTATCTGTGAACCGTTTGTATCTGTGAACCGTTTGTATCTGTGAACCGTTTGTATCTGCGAACCGTGTGAACCGTATTTGACCATACATAAACATTTCTACCATTGTTAAACATTACTTTGGTGGTTTGGTTTGATTAAATGATTAAGTAACGATGCGTGTGTAATATGATACAAGCATGGTGGATACGCCGCTGGTACTTCCGATATATAAGTGTTTGTATGGTATTACATATTGTAGCGTTATTTGAATCATTTCAGTTTGAGACATAGAACATTTTATACAAATAACATACTTTTCACAAGACATTGTTTTACAAACAACTTATCTTATACAAACTCATCTTACATGGTTATTCATTTAACCTTACATTTATTTATACATATCATCTGAACTCATTGTTTTTCAAATGATTTACAAAACAAAGCAAATTACAAGGTTCATGACTAAACATTTTCTCAAACATAAGTCATGGAACCTATTTTCACAAAACCTATGTATCTCACAGGCATTTTTATGCTGACGTACCTATTTTCACATGTGTTTTTCAGGAGCTGTTGCATAAGATGATCAAGATACACATAGGCAGACTTTGGCTTTAGTGACCATAAAAGATGCAAGACTAGTTAATTATGTTGTATTTCTTTGTTTGTTAAGACATTGTAACACTTTTAATCAATAAAACGAAACTTCAATTGCCTTGGATTTGAAATAATTAATTCTGTTACAACACTCCCCGACATTTCCGCCACGTTTTGTATGTTCTACGTGGTCGGGGTGTGACAGAAAAGATGGTATCAGAGCCAATGGTTATAGGGAATTAGGTTATTAGTAATGCTTTGACCTAGTCTATAACCTTCTTAGGACCTTAACGCGAGTTTACTTGCGTTTAGTCATAAAACAATACCGTCACCTATCCTTAGGCGACTACCACACAAGAACATAAATTTCAAAACCGCTTTGAAAACTAATCATCTGTTCTAGGATGATTGATTACAAGGTTTTGAACCCTCTATTGTAAGGTTTTGAACCCTCTGTTATATGGTTTTGAACCCCTTTGAATTTTCAAAATCTCGTCAAGGTTTTGGGTTTTAAATAATGTGAACACGTGCAAACTGGAAGGGTGAATGCCTGTATTCTGGGTTTTCTGTCTAGGCAAGCACTTCGTATACATCTCATCAGACGCGAGACCAGTTGTGCTTACCTGGGAATTCTTGGGATGAGTGTTCACTTATAGGAGAGCATGTCTTCGCGATACATTATTTTTGACCCGCTTACTTTGATTAGTCACTGTCTCATTTGTTTGCCTTTGGTAACAAACAAATGGTCACAATCTACATGCCTTGTCATTTTCTTTTGACTATCTTTCGCTTGTTTACTCCTATGCCTTTCGTTATCTTCAAGATGCTTCTTCATCGCAACAACAATGTCCGAATCAGGTGCTGCAATTGCCCAACAAATAGGCGTCGTACTCCAGAAGACCGTTGACTTAGCTATCACCATGACTCGCCTCAGGGATGAAACTGTATAAGGGAACTGCTCCTTGGTGCAATCAATGCCATCGCCATTATCCGAACCAAATACCCTGTTTCAAATGTACCCACGGTGGACGATGGAGACATTTGGTTAACATGTGCCGCCTTGCAATCCAAAGCAAAGCTGTTACAAATCCTGCTGCTGCTCAACCTTCAAACTCTGCTTCATATGTCGCCTTGGCATATCCAGCGCCTCAACCTCATGAACTTTCTACCTTGTGTATCGACGTAAGCACGCCTAGTGCAAGGTGTCGGAACACCTCCCGTTACACAAACTCCAAAAATCCATGTAGGATCTTTCTATCCTCATAATTAGATCCTTATGGATGGGTATCATTCATCGGAGTCCTTAATTGAATTCTTTGTATGATTCAATACGTACATCACAATTCAATAAGGATAAAGCCGAATTCCTTTTAAGATTATCCTATCTTCATAGATAGATCCTTGAAATGATTAGAGTGCCAAATGAAATCCACGAATTGGATTCCTGGTGTGCTTTAAGTATCCGCGTCCAAAGATAACAAGATAATAACAATTAAACAACTATGTGATTATGTGCTTATGAACATTACAAGACAAACTGTGCGGACTGTGCAAGGAATTACGTAATTATGGATGCATACATAATTATGGAATTTAGTGCACAGAAACCACAGCGAGCTTTGTCATGTACCTAGAAGTTAACCCTATTCATTTCCAATTCTGATGAAGTATCCGTTGAGGAAAAATGAACTAGCTATTCATTTTTCACTTCTGAAGAATATCCGTTGAGGAAATGAATATCCATTTATCCTTCATTCCAATTCTGAAGAATAACCGTTGAGGAGAATGACTCCGTTTGTGCATTTTCGTTCTGAAGAGTATCCGTCGAGGGAAATGAATATCCGTTTATTTAATCCTTCATTTCCGAACCTGAGGAAACAACCGTAGAAAATGACTCCGTTAGTTCATTTTCGTTTCTGAAGATTATCCGTTGAGGAAATGAATATCCGTTTGTTGAATCCTTCATTTCCGAACCTGAGGAAACAACCGTTGAAAATGACTCCGTTAGTTCATTTTCGTTTCTGAAGATTATCCGTTGAGGAAATGAATATCCGTATGTTTAATCCTTCATTTCCGAACCTGAGGAAACAACCGTTGAAAATGACTCCGTTAGTTCATTTTCGTTTCTGAAGATTTGTCCGTTGAGGAAATGAATATCCGTTTGTCTATCATTTTCATTTCCGTTTCTGAGGAAGCATCTGTTGAAAGTGACTCCGTTTGTTCATTTTCGTTTCTGAAGATTTGTCCGTTGAGGAAATGAATATCCGTTTGTCTATCATTTTCATTTCCGTTTCTGAGGAAGCATCTGTTGAAAGTGATTCCGTTTGTTCATTTTCGTTTCCGAAGATTGTCCGTTAAGGAAATGAATCCCCGTTTGTTTATTCCTTCATTTCCGCTTCTGAAGAATACTCGTTGAGGAAAATGACTCCGTTTGTTCATTTTCATTCTGAAGAATGTCCGTTAAGGAAATGACAGGATTATGCTTTACATATCTCTGGTGGTTATCTGACACAAAGTCACAAATAGACTCCTGCGAATTAATTTCGGGACGAAATTTCCTAAAGTAGGGGAGACTGTAACACCTGGGTCACTTCAACCATCAAACAACTACCAAGCCAATGAAATATTGTATTTCATACTTGGGATTTGTTAAATATATGTGTATCGATTGCACATATCAACTCTTGTTCGATTTCAAGCTCTAAATCGCTTTCTGGAAGGTTATACGCGCACTGATGCGTAAATATAACCAGTTTAATGCAACGAACACTCCGGAAAAGTGAAATAGGCTTAACATACCTTAAATAACCTTTACATAACTTAGATATAAGTTTTGGAAGGTTTGGTGTGGTGAAATCATAGTTTAATCGCTTACAGGGACTAAATTTGACAAACTACGAAAGTGTGCCAATTTGAACTGTAACAGACATTCCGGAACATGACCATAAGTTAAACATACCATAAATATCCTTTACATAGCTTAGAAATAGGCTTTGAGGTGTTCGGTATGCTAAAATAAACTTTTGTGTCATTCAGGGACTAAAAGTGTCAAAAAGTGCACAAGTTTGCATTTTCGCGCATAACTTACGTTCTGAATACATCCGGACATCCAAAAATTTATGTAAGCATGACTATATTATGCTTTAGTGTTTGGCTTGCCAAAAACCCATTCGTCACGCATTTTGTATCGTTTTTCGCACTTATGCGCATTCCGTCGTAATTAAGCGAACATCGCGTTCGTACGACCAAACGAACCGGCATCCGAGATATTTTTGAGCATGTTTTGAGTCCCCTATACTTTAACTTCATTTTAGAGCCTTGAAATGAGGTTAACGGGGTTCAAACGCATCGAAAAAGGCCTTAAAACACCACAGGGACCAAAACTGTCAATTTTGAAACTTTTCTGAAGCTGGTGCATGGTGGCGTAGCGCGACTGCATAGGGCCTTTACCGTCGCGCTACGCGAGCGCCTTATCTGGGCAGAAATATCAGTTTTGCACTTTCGGGACCAGATTCGATGTATAAACAGCTGTTTAATTCACAACCACACATTCTAACATGCTTAGTCAGCGGATAAGGATGGAATTTAGGCACCATAACTTTGCAACACATGTACGGATGGGATTAAGGCACGTTTTCCATGAAACGATCTTAACGGTTCGGGTATTCCTATAAATACCCATCCACCCCCATTGCTAAAATCACTAGAATCTTGATCTTAGGAACTCTAAGTTGAAACCATTGTTTCATACCTGAGATTCTTGGATCGAGATTAGCATTCGGGGACCCTTCGTAAGTATTCTTTCGTTCTTTTATTGCTTTTCGAGTCTTTCGAGTCTGAAAGTCAAACTTTGTTTGACTTTCTACATTGACCAGTTATGGTCAATGCGAAGTTCGTTTGAACTTCGCAACGTGAGTGTAATCACGTTGGTTATAGTCCCTTGGGACTATGCCCACTGATTACCACGTTGTCTAGGGTCGTAGGGTAGGCGATCTGATAAATCGCCTATACCTTCGAACCCGACCCAGTTTGGTCGATCATTAGGATCCGACCAAATACATTAGGTGACCCTAGTATAGGGCATAACCTTCCGAGGTTATACCCTATGGTCACATCGTTTAAGTAGTTGTATGATAGGTAGTTTATATGCCTTAGGTAAATTACCAGAATACCCTTTTCATGTATAATTGATAATTAAGCATATGTAACCTAAACTTTTGTCACATAACTGATTATGTAACATGTTTAGGCATATAACACTTGTCATAGGACTAGTTAGGCGGTCCGAACGCGTTTCACACGAACGACGCGTTAAAGTAGCATAAGCTACCTAAACGGGTCGTAATGGGTCGTAAACACTTAGGTTAAGTTTCATTTAGTATGTAGGCTTTGTTAAACCAAATGACACGAGTCTCTACACTCGTTTGGTTTACCAACCCTAATGCTACCCGATCTTCCGATTTAGGTCCGGTTTATTAATGTAGTTACCTATAGTAGGTGCCGTTTGATATCCGCGATCTCTAGCATTGTTTGGTTGTTACTCAAGGACTTCTGAGCAATCTCAACTGAGTACATAGACCCCTCTTTTACTGTTTTCCAAACTGTTTTGGGGTGGAACACATGTGCCTACTTGTTACTTTCATGCTTTCCTGTTTTCACATCATATACATGCTATGTTCGTTAGTACATTATAGTACATGATTTCATTACATTTCATGCTAGGTGTGCCCATTGTGTGCATTACTTAGTACATTGTTTTACATTACATTTGGTTGTATATGCTCATCCAGTATATGAACACATTATATTACATTTTGAACCGTTTATAACTATTTGACTATGTGAACCGTTGAAATCATTTGTATCTGTGAACCGTTTGTATCTGTGAACCGTTTGTATCTGTGAACCGTTTGTATCTGTGAACCGTTTATATCTGTGAACCGTTTGTATCAGTGAACCGTTTGTATCTGTGAACCGTTTGTATCTGTGAACCGTTTGTATCTGCGAACCGTGTGAACCGTATTTGACCATACATAAACATTTCTACTATTGTTAAACATTACTTTGGTGGTTTGGTTTGATTAAATGATTAAGTAACGATGCGTGTGTAATATGATACAAGCATGGTGGATACGCCGCTGGTACTTCCTATATATAAGTGTTTGTATGGTATTACATATTGTAGCGTTATTTGAATCATTTCAGTTTGAGACATAGAACATTTTATACAAATAACATACTTTTCACAAGACATTGTTTTACAAACAACTTATCTTATACAAACTCATCTTACATGGTTATTCGTTTAACCTTACATTTATTTATACATATCATCTGAACTCATTGTTTTTCAAATGATTTACAAAACAAAGCAAATTACAAGGTTCATGACTAAACATTTTCTCAAACATAAGTCATGGAACCTATTTTCACAAAACCTATGTATCTCACAGGCATTTTTATGCTGACGTACCTATTTTCACATGTGTTTTTCAGGAGCTGTTGCATAAGATGATCAAGATACACATAGGCAGACTTTGGCTTTAGTGACCATAAAAGATGCAAGACTAGTTAATTATGTTGTATTTTTTTTGTTTGTTAAGACATTGTAACACTTTTAATCAATAAAACGAAACTTCAATTGCCTTGGATTTGAAACAATTAATTCTGTTACAACACTCCCCGACATTTCCGCCACGTTTTGTATGTTCTACGTGGTCGGGGTGTGACAACTCACAAGCGCATTGCTAAGCGCGCAATATCCGATTATCCATGACGAGACTTCATTCTTAACACATCGCTTACGTTCGTCCAATACACATACCCTTCTCATACTTGCATTCATTTATTAGATCAATCATTCCCTCTCCTACCTCCGTTATTCTCCGGTATCCGTTGTCCTTCATAAAAGCCTCGTTATGAACAAATCCGTTTACACATTCGAATTTTAAAGTACTTTCTTGGTTAAAACTATCTTTCTATTCGTTATTTATGTGAAAACATACTTTATTGGCCGTTACCTCCAAAATCGTTTTACTTAAAATACCCAATGTTCTCGTTCCTTGTCAATAAATAATTTCTTACAAATAAGTGTTTTATTATTCCTCTTTGAAATCAACGACATTCTTCTTACAATTTACTGTGCAGCCACACTTTTCATCGAAATGCTTACCATTTTCGAAAGTTTTACTCCTTGCATATCATATTTTAAAGTTACCCCTTCATTTTGAGTCATTCAAACTTGTTTAAACTCATTTGCCTATACACACAAATGCACGTTTTATTTATGACTAATGCCTTAAATCATTTTAGTCAAACAACCCCTTTTTTACAAACCGATCTTGTCGTCCCTCGAAACTTCATACTTTTCAACACGTTTCAAAACTTCCAAGTCTCGATTCCTTTAGCCAAAATGCCTTTTAAAGCCTTCCTCTTGAATAAATTTCGGGATGAAATTTCCTAAAGGATGGGAGACTGTACCACCCTGCTTTTTTGTACTTTTCATAATTAGAAAGCTCGTCTTGTAATGCTATTTTTGGAAATCTTGTATTCATGGTAATCGTCTTCTCGTTGTGTCGTCGTAAAATCCGAGACTTGAATCATAAATAAAATTCGTTATTTCATACAAGTTATACTTTGCTTATTCATTCATACTTGTACGTTTCAATTCCTTATGCATTTGATGCCTTAATCGTGAATCTTGTAAACGAGATCGACTTACAAACACATATAGTGTACTCATGACTCATATACTTCGCAAACGCTATTATGTCACTTATTCATATATAACATACTTGGGCATTTGATACACACACTTATTTTATCACATATTTGGTAAAATTAAAGCATGTTACATACTTAATTGTCATACACTTATACATCGCATCTTATGTTTAATTATAACATGTTTAAAATATATACTAGACCTTAAACATGTTAGGTTATACTTTAGACATAGTAAATACATAACATTAGTCTTCATTATACAACTTATATTATTTAATCAACAAAAAAGAAAAAAATAAAAGATGGCAATAGGTCCGATCGGCCAACCATATGGCTACCTCACTTGAGTTTTTTTCAATGCTCAAACCCTTTTTCAACATAATGTTTCTTAATAAGTTAAATGTGCTTCTAACCTATCATAATATCACATGTACATGACTAACTTATATGATTAATAAGACAAAAATAATAATAAAAGGGGACAGCCCCCCCCCCCCCTTGCGACCAGCAACAGTCCTTGGTGGCTCATTTCCTTGACTTTTGGCATGTTTAAATCATCTCCATAGATATTTTAATTAGTTAGTGGAATGTTTAAGGTATATAAGACCTAAACTATTATTGTGACACAAAAAAAGAAGATATTAAATGGCTGCCAATTTCGGCCGCTAATATGAAGACAGTCACAATTTTCTTTTTTTAATTGTTTTAACCCTCAACCAATTATAATTAACGCCAACCCCCTTAAACCCTAATCCTCACCCTATAAATACCCACTTATATCCAGTCCCTTTTCCACATTTACAACCCTTAAACACTCCCAAAAACCTCCCTAAACTTAGCTTGTTTCACCATAATTTGAGCAGAAAGTTTCAGCCTTTCCAAGTGAGTTTCAACTCACTTCTTCTTTCATTTCTACCTTGTTCTTTCATTTAAAACACTTGGATAACCTCTAGGAAGGTTTTCACAAGTTTGCTTGGGCAAACTAAGGTGAAACCTCACCATTTTTTAGGTCCAAAGTGCATATCAAATTCTGCCCATTTTTATCTCTTTGTATATTCATTTTCATGTTGATAACTTGATGGAATCTTGTTCCCATCAAGCTCCCAATAAAGTCTATGATTATAGGTTTGTATTAGGGTGATTACCATCAAAGTTATGAGTTCAAACACTCACTTATTTTCTGTTTAAACTTGATAAACAAATGATGAAAACAAGCACAAGTCATCATCTTCTATATGATGAACTTGTGACTTGTGACGTGTGAACAAATGGAGGCTTTGGCCTTCCAAACTAAGTTCCACTCCTTCATTTAAACACTTTTATGACTTGATAGATTAGATTTACTTTATTGTTATTCATGACCCTCCCACCATCTTCAAGATGGTGTGTGTAGTGGTGAATCTTATAATGAGGTTTTCTAAACCTCCATGCTTGACATACATGATGCTATATGACAATACTTGATTGGACTTAGTTTTTAGGATGTATTATTACTATATAAACTATGTATAATTATATAAAAACATGGCTGAGTTTGTGGTGCTAATCAAACCATGATTAACTATCATAAACCTAAGCTATCATATCAAAGATTCTAGAGTTCTTGTTATGACTCGATATCAAGGAGTCAACACTTACAATAATGCAGGTTATCCAAATCACAAAGCATACTTAGATATAGCGAAATAATATTTGAAATTTTGATGAAAACGATCATTCGAAGTGGAGCTACATGCGAAACGAACCATGCATGTGTAACATAAGAATTTATCAAGAATTGAAGCAAATGAGTGTTCGCTACAACGAAAGAAATTATCGTGATACAATGACCACTAAGAGGTGTAGAGGTGTAAAACAAAATCTACTCACTAGATGCAAAAGTCGGAATTTCAATAAAAGAAATTTAAGGACTTTAACTGAGGTTTCATGTGATGACCGGTTGTTAGGTGACATTACCATGGAATGGCGAATATAGCGTAATCGTAGTTAATGAGATAGGGGAAATGCGGAGACATGCGATTTCTCCTCGCCGTGATTCGTGTCTTTGCAGGACCGTGTGACAAATTGCCGCATCCTGACCGGTAGTCTTCCTGCTGATGGAAACTAGCATCATCATTGAATTGCTCAATCGTGTCTTCTCAAAGGCCTTGCCTCAAAAGTCATATGTGACGTACTTCAACCTCCGTTGATGTATAAATTGAGTTTCGTGTAATTTGTGCGCCCGTATTTCGTTTTGCATAGGTTACATGCTCAGTTAAATAAAATAGCATGGACGACATATTAATGGCATTTGCCCGAGTTAATAGTTGTGGTTCCTACATGATACCTTTAATGAACTTCGACATAAGTTTCCAAAGGTTCTAAATGCATGTTTCCTAAACTCTCAAAGTTTTGTTTACTGTATGTAATTATTTTATGTACCGTGTATAAAACCCAACATTAGCGTATGTTTAAAAACAAAATTTTGACTCATTGTTTTCGGTAACGGTTAGAGACCATATTCGAGTCTTAGGTGTTCCATATGTATTCAAAGTCTTAATGATCTAAGTCCTCAGAGAAAGGTGAGGTTAGAGTCTAGGTATCCCTATAGAAACCTTATTCGCTGAAAGCTATAGCTCTAATACCAATCTGTCACACCCGCTAAAATCAGAGTTGGGCGTGATTGACTGGTATCTTCATTGCACAACGGAAGCAAATGATGCTAAGACTTATAGAAAGCGAACGCCCACTAAGTACTCGAATCCCCAAGGTTCTCCTATTCCAACCGTGCCATAATTTTGAAAATGTAACCTGAGAAAGAACATGTGAAAAATCAACATAAAGTTGGCGAGTTCATAGTTTGTTTGAAAAAGATTTGAAATAAATCCTTTTGAATAACCGGTTTTTAAAATATTGTTGAGAAAACGAAATAAAAATCATTTTCTTTGGCATGTTATATGAAAA
>JARYGA010002210.1:0-44802 GCA_030545235.1 Helianthus tuberosus | reverse complement strand
CAATGTGATTGGTGGCTAGATCCTGGTACGTCACACGCCTCGCGGGGGTTTCCGCATGTGGTATTTGGGGGGGTGTGACAGGTTATGTAAAAATTGAAAGTTGGGAGTTTTATTGACCAATTTGTGAAAAGTAGGGTTATTTAAATCCATTACAACTAGTGTTAAGCACCCCTCGCGTTGCGGCGGGAGCGAGCACTAGTGCCACACTACCGCCAGCGACCACCGACACTGAAGTTGCGGCGTGTTAATGCGAAGAAATTAAACCAAAACATAAAATATAGAATAAAATAACTAAGTTGATCTAAGACTCGTGCGTTACGATGAACCCGCGTCTATTTTTTCCCGTTTGACAGGTTCGTCGTAATCTATATATAATATATACCATTACCACTATACAAACCATAATGCATACATTACAATATCCATTGCATTAATATGTTGCAAATTATATTTATACAAGATTTTGGCTAAATTAATTAGATTATTATAGATAATAATAATTACAAATAAAACAACACAACTTTGAATGGATCAAAACGATTGAATATGGTAAGATAATGAAACCATTATTTGGTTAGGTTATAACCACTTAAGCACAATTTACAACCATACATGCATACAAAATAGATTGAATTTGGTAAGGTAATGAAACTATTATTTGATTAAGATACAACTACTTAAGCATAAATTATAACCAAACATGCATACATGGTAAGGTAATCAAACTATATTTGATTTAGGTACAACTACTTAAGCACAACTTACAACAAAAAATGGATACAAATGTTTGAAAATAATAGTATATTTATTTGATTAAGGTACAACTACTTAAGCATAAATTACAACCAAACATGCATACATGATAAGGTAATGAAACTATTATTTGATTAAGGTACAACTACTTAAGCACAAATTACAACCAAAGATACATACAAATGTTTCAAAATAATAGTATATAAATATCCCAAAAATTTTATATACATCTTAAAACTAAAATTCAGTTTAGCTATCACATTTTCATAGATCGGAGGATCGTAATAAAGAATGGATCAATAATACATTTGTATTTATGTGATCATTATTCACATATGGTCTTGGACTCTTGGCTTACTAAAATTAATTATCTACACATAATTTAATATATTTTCATAATATAAATTAGAAACACATTCTTGTATTGTGTTGTTGTATCGTAAATATGGGGTGTTTTTCACTACAAGAACGGGCCACCTTTAGCGGCGACAGGTGTCGCCGGTATTGACTACTTTTGTCGCCGCTATTGACCTTTAGCGGCGACATGTCGCCGGTAAAGCGTCGCCGGTATTGCTAGGCCGCTATTGACCTGTTGTCGTCGCTAAAGGAAACTGTCGCCGGTATTGATCTTCAACCTTTAGCGACGACAGCTGTCGTCGCTAAAACTGTCGCCGGTATTACCCATGGCCGCTAAAGGTTCTTGGTTAATAGCGGCGACAGGTGTCGCCACTAAAAGTGTTTTTTTTTTTTTTTAATACAGCAGCTGTATATACAGCTGCCCAGCCAGTTTTACGGCCCAAAAAAAAACAGAACCTGCCTATTTTCAAACAACGCAAACATACGCCATGAACATAATCAACATATACTAAAGGTAATATAGTTAAAAACTACGTTTAAGTCGTACATTATAAGCCTACAACGTTTAATTAAATCATACATTAAAAACAAGTCACTCGTCGTCGGATTCATTATCGAATAAGTCATCAGAATCGTAGTCTTTTGACTTTCCTTTTCCTTTTCCTAGTGAAGCAAGATAGTTGTTAAGTTGGTTCAAAAAGGACGGGGTTTGGAACAAGCTGTTAACAAAATCCTACAATAATAGATATCAAAACGTATATTAGCATATATTTAACAAGGAAACATGCGTTCGTTTGTCATTTTATAAATTGCGTAGTTTACCTCGGAAAAGGGTTCTTGCGTCCGAGCTTGCGAAGACGACATGTTAGAGGACGTGTTGGAAGAAGTTTTAGGACCCATCCCGCGGTACCATCCTCGCCGCTCACCCAACGCTTCCTGATACGAGGCAATTGGAGGACCCTCACCGCTCCATTCATTTGTGGCCTCTTGTATGTTCCGCTGTATTTTTACGAAGATGATTAAATATATATGTGTGTGTGTGTATATATATATATATATATTTGTTATAGAAAATAATACTTAAAAGAAATACTTACGTAATTTTGTGCAGCAACCGGATCAACCCAATTCCCTTGATTGTCCGTGTGGGTTTTAGCATACGTTGGTACCCAATCCATATCCTGTTTAACATTAAACTTAGATTAGACATTAAATAAACAAAAGCTTACACACGCACACACATACATAAAACATTACATTTTTATAGTCGGTGCTACCGTACGACGATGTCCCCCCACGGTATGGGAATTGTTGTTTCTCGCGTACTAGTGTGTTGGCCCTGCTTCTTTTAATATATTTTGCGTCCTGGAAACCTTCGATGGTTCTCAACCAGTTATCATAGGGCATATCCGCGGGATGGTATGCCCTTGCCCTCGCAATATCATTGTAACCTCCCTCGCTCTTAAATAATTTTTTAGCTTCGTACTTGCGGTCAGAGTACCGCTTCATAAGCATAGCCCTAGTTCCACCCGTCAAGTTTTTGGCCTCTAAATCATGTTCCACTTCATCAAAATTGAAATTTTCCTACAAATTAAATAAAAAAGTTAAAATATCATATATAAATTAGATTTGCATGTGCTTAAATATTTGATAAAATTTTATGCATATAACTTATTTACCCGTAAGTGGTTCATGAGGGCATCCTTGTAATGTTGTTCAACGTTGTCCCATCCAATTTTATCGAACAGGATGGTCCGCCACATATACAGGCCGGCCTCCCGTGTAAACATATCTCTTGATTTACCAACAGGGGTATACGGGACCTTTCTGTCAAACGTAAGCGAGACAGCCCCCACTACTTTTACCAGACGCCGTAGTTTCTCGTTTTTGGGTTTCCCCCTAACCCTCTTCGGGGGAACCGCTGCAATTAAAACAAAAATAATTAGTAACAACATTTATAATATATAAAATATAAGGACTACAAAATAATTTAGTAAAAGACTTACCGTCAGTCTCGTGCGAGCCACGAAGTACACCAGGAGGAAGCGGTGGATCACCAGCGCCGTCACCCCCATGTCCCCAGGGGGCCACATCCGCCATCAGATAAGCGAATATCAGCAACATCGAAGACATAATCCCTATAAAGTTACAAATGTTACAGCATGTGTATCTAATAGAAATTAAGGGAAAGTACAACACGTGTAACTCAAATTCAAATAAATATTTCAAACAAGTGTTTATCAATTACAAATCAATATAAATTACAATAACTTTTCTTTTTGTCAGACTCCACATAATCGGGATCATCCTCTTCACAATCAGCCTCGACCTCATCACAATCAGTCTCGACCTCAAACACTTCATCGACGGTAGCCGTTGGGGGATCAACTTCAATTGAAGGCTCACCCGCAGTAACATGAGAAGATCCAATTTGAAAGTATTGGGTCAAGTCAATGACAAGTGGACAGTCAGATGAAGAGTTGTTGTCGACAACGTCATTATCTTCTAATCCTTTGTCAACATTTTGAACCTTATTGACGCGGTCATCATCACTTAATGGCCGATCCCAAATTTTTCGATGATTAACATTTTCGACTACCCACCTATGTTTATTTTTTTGGTTTCGAGACGTTTCTTGGATGAAGAACACTTGTTTGGCTTGCGAAGCAAATATGAGTTGATCGTCTTTGTCCCATTCATGTTCAGTGCTTATACTGGTGATATTATTGTCATGGTTTACACCCCTTTGAGTATCAAACCACTTGCATCAAAATAGGACAGTGGAATAATCATTTGTATAACGCAACTCAATAATTTCTTCTAACTGGCCATAAAATTTCCCACCGTTCTCTCCAACCACTTCCACCCCAGAGTTTTGCGTTACGCATTTTGCATCACGTTCAAGTGTCTTAAACCTAACACCATTGACTATGCAAGCAATGTAAGTGTAAGCCGTCATTTTCGCACAAATTTAAAGAGCATACAACTTCGGGTGGAATTCTGAAGAATTTTGTGTTTTCATCGAATGGACCTAACAAATATAGAGTAATAATGTTTGTTATATATGTATGACCTAGCAAGTGTAGAGTAATGAGTGTTATATATGTATTATACCTTATGGAGAAACCATCCCGGAAATTTGGTTTTAAGATCATCTTGGGGATGTGTATGTTTGAATTCACTACATTGATGACAAATATAAGAAAGGAATGAAAAATACCAATTAACAGATTATGAAAAGTTAAAGATAGAAGCACTCACTTCATGTACTCCCTAACTTCTGCGCAGTTTTCGAGGACAAACCATTCCATCTTGCTTTTTTCGATGAATCATAGATATTTGTTCTTTGTTGCGCCAACAGGACGACATTTGGACTCAAACACCCATAACTTTCTTTTTTTCAACAACGACATCATCGTTTCTATCTGTGCGATTGAACTTAGTCTGAACATCTTTAAGGTACATTGAACAAAATGTTAGAGCTTCTTCAAACACATAACCTTCAGCTATACAACCTTCAGGCCTTACCGGGTTTTTGACATAGTTCTTTAGTTTTTTCATGTACCTTTCAAATGGATACATCCATCTAAAAGCTACTGGACCTCCCGCAATCGCTTCATCAGGTAAATGCACAAGTAAATGAACCATAATGTCAAAAAACGCAGGTGGATAGATCATCTCTAACTTGCATAAGATGGTAACAATGTCATCCTTTGCTTTCTTCATATCATCCACCGATAGTGTTCTAGAGCAAAGTTGCTTAAAGAACATACAAAGGTCTACTATTGGTGTAGATGTATCTTTAGTCAAAAGCCCTCTAACCCCAATCGGTATCAAACGTTGCATGAGGATATGACAGTCATGAGATTTCAACCCGGTAATGTTAGCATTGTTATCTGTGACCCTCTTACTGATATTAGATCCAAACCCATCTGGTAATTTAACATTTTTTATAAACTGACAAAAAAATTTTCAATCATCGGACTTGAATGAGTACTTTGGGTGGGGACTTAAGAACTTGCCACCCGATTGTTTCAGCCATTGTGACGGCCGAATGTTTAGTTTTTCCAAGTCGGACCGCGCATTTGGCGTGTCTTTGCTCTTATCGTTCATTAGAAGAGTACCGAGCAAGCTGTCGCACACATTTTTCTCTATATGCATTACATCTAAGTTATGTTTCAGCTGCAGAGAAGACCAATACTCAAGGTCAAAAAAATATGCTTCTTTTGGACCAGTTCAACTCGAAATCTAACCGGGTTATCCTCCCACCTCCAAAATCTGGATGCTTGCCTGGTAGACGATTAATTAAACGATCGAGATGAGCTTCTATGTCAGCTGGGCTAAACTGTCTCGGAGGGTCTCGTGTCTCGAGTCTCCCGTTAAAGTCGAGACTTGTTCTCCAAGGATGGTTGGCATCTAAGAACCGGCGATGACCAACATAAGCACATTTACCAGTTACACGTATTGAAGGAGTGTCTTGGTTACAAGTTGGGCATGCCATGTAGCCTTGTTCGCTCTAACCTGATAGACTACTACGGGCTGGAAAGTCATTTATGGTCCATAACAACGTCGCCTTCATTGTGAAGTATGTGTTTGTTGCTGCGTCTTTAGTACGTACACCTGTCTGCCACAATTGCTTAAGCTCATCCACTAACGGTCTAAGGAAAACGTCCATGTCTTTCCCCGGTGATTTAGGGCCAGGAATCAACAAGGTCAACATGAATGTGGACTCTCGCATGCATAGCCAGGGAGGCAGATTATATGTGGTGAGTATAACCGGCCACGTGCTATGAGTTGAGGATCCACTACCGTTGTTAAAGGGATTAAAACCATCAGCTGCAAGCCCTAAGCGAACATTTCGTGGCTCCATCGCAAAGTTTGGGTACTTTTTATCAAAGTTTTGCCATGCAGATCCATCAACTGGATGACGCATAGTCCCATCTTCCGATCGTCCGGTACTATGCCATATCATATCTTTCGCTATGTGCCTTGAACAATACAAACGTCGTAGTCTAGGCGTCAAAGGAAAGTATCGTAACACCTTACGAGCCACCTTCGTGCCTTTTGTGTCTTTATCGACCCATCGACTCTCGTTACAAACGGGACAATTTTGCAAGTACTCGTTTTCTTTCCAAAAGAGAGCACAATCATTTGTGCACACGTCTATCATCTCATATGCCAAACCAATCTTCTTAAATGTCTTCTTAGCTACATAATACGAAGGAGGAATCTTGTTGCCTTCTGGCATTGACTCTCGCAACAACGAGAGGAGTCGATCTACTGCTTCATTTTACAAATGGTACGTATCCTTTATTTTCAAAAGCTTTGCTAAAAAGTCGATAGAAGAAAACTTGGTACAACCAGGATATAATTGTGTTTCAACGTTCTTTACCAGGTCTTCAAAATCATCAACAACACCGCTACTATCTCCATTCGAGTTCTCTTGGTTAAGGTATGTATCTTCTTCCATACGCTCCCCCCTAATGTCTTCAATAACGTTTACCATACCGTCTTGTGGCGCAACATCGTTTACTTCTGCAATTGGAGTCGTGTCCTCGTGATAGGTCCACTTCGTGTATTCCTTCCAAAAACTGTTAATACGCAAATGGTATTTCATTTCTGCCATAGTTTTTAAGCCGAAATTTTTACATTTGGTACACGGACATCTAACTTCATCGTGGTTTTTTATCACTCTTTCACACATCTCGATAAATGACTTGAGTCCTTGCTTGTAGTGAGGTGAATGACGTGGGGAATCAATCCAACTTTTATCGATAGGCATTATGCAACTGAAAGAAAATCTAATTTAGGATTAACAAGACAAGGGTAGGCTGCTAAACCCACTTTTTGAACACTTTATCTCATATGTGAATGTGTATTACATGATTGTTTGTTTAAGAAAAATTCGGTAGCATTTCCTCTTAGCTCCCAAGTATATATGTAATGATATATATACCCGAGGAGCAAAGAGAAAATGATAACCGAATCCTCCTTAAACAAACAATCATGTAATACACATTCACATCCTAAATGAGATAAAATATTCAAAAAGCAGTCCCAAGATAAACGGGGAGAACCCGAAATTAATTTCTAAATCAATTTCGGGCGGGTATTTCTAAGCTCGTTATGTTTAAAATGATTAATTCAAACACAGGCACAGTTTTTTAAGCTTGTTATGTTCTTAATGATTGTTTTAAATTTTGGGCGGAACGTTATGGTTTAAATCATGATTTCAATTTCGATTGGGTGTTTTCTTAGCTCGTTATGTTTGAAATGATGAATTCAATATCAGGCACAGTTTTTAAGCTCGTAATGTTCTTCATAATGGTTTATATTTTGGGCGGGTATTTTCTTAGCTCCTTTTGTTTTAAATGATGATTTCAATTTTGGAGGGTATTTTCTATGTTCGTTATGTTTTAAATGATGATTTTAATATAAAGAGGGTATTTCCTAACTAATATATATTTGTCAAATTTAAATATAAATGTTTTAAAACCTAAACACAAATATACAAATTATCAAACTTTAACATTTTTTTCAAACCTACACATAAACAAACACACATTTTGATCAAAACCATAAAATTTATACACTTACACTTACATACATACATACATTCATTCATACACTTACATACCCACATACATGCTTACATACACCTACATACACAAATACATAGACTTTCATATACTCATTTTCTCCAAATACACCTACATTATACATTTGACATACAAACATTCATCCTTACATACACATTTGCATACTTTATACAAACATACATACTAACATACACATTTTTCACCAACATACTAACATACACCTACATACACACATTCATTCATACACTTACATACCCACATACATGCTTACATACACCTACATACACAAATACATAGACTTTCATATACTCATTTTTTTCCAAATACACCTACATTATACATTTGACATACAAAGATTCATCCTTACATACACATTTGCATACTTTATAAAAACATACATACTAACATACACATTTTTCACCAACATACTAACATACACCTACATACATACATTCATTCATACACTTACATACCCACATACATGCTTACATACACCTACATACATAAATACATAGACTTTCATATACTCATTTTCTCCAAATACACCTACATTATACATTTAACATACAAAAATTCATCCTTACATACACATATTTACATACCTAAACCAAAAATTATACAATTTCTAAACTTTATAAAAAATACATATAAAACTAACCGTTTTTTTCAGGTTTCAAGTAGACTAAGACCGCTGAGACGAGGTGGTGCCAGAGAAGTGAAGGTGGTGACCGAAGAAGAGATGGTGGTGATCCTAATATTCTTCCATAAACACAAATATACACAAAAACGAGCAAAAAATAAAGCCTATAACAAGTAAATAATAAAATAGAGAAGAGATTTAACAAAAACAAAGTTAAACTAACCGATTTGGGCAAAAAAACGCGGTTCTACGGCGGTGGTTCGCAGAGGTTTGGTGGGAAAATGAAGGAGGAGGGAAGAAAATGGCGCTGTGCAGGACCTTTACGGAAAGATCAATACCGGCGACGGCCTGTCGCCATTATTAGATTAACTGTCGCCGCTACTATGCTAACTAGGGTTAACCAGGATAAGATTTGTGTGGCTGGGGATTAAAGTGGGACACCAACTTTTAGCGGAGAAAGGGTGTCGCAGCTATTGATTATTAAATGTCGCCGGTATTGCTTCTTTTATCCCCAACCATTATATCAGATTAATGATCAACGGCTGGGGTTTGGGTTTGACGCGGATCGACCAATAGCGGCGACAGCTGGCCTGTCGCCTCTAAAGGTGTCGCCGCTAATAATGGTCTTTTCTTGTAGTGTTTCAATTTTTATTTTTTATTTTTGTGATTTTCACTTTTAACCCAAAGGTTTTCATCTTTTGTATTTTAACTCTCCAGATTTGTTTACTTTTAACCCAAAACTTTTCATCTTTTGTAATTTAACCTAAGGTTTTTTATTTACAACTTTGGTCCCCCATACTTTTTATCTTTCGCAAGTTTTTCGTTTTACGTTTCGTTCTAAAATTCGCGAGTTAATACGTCGCAACGTGCGTTTGGTCTATTTTTCACATTTGACATGTATGTTGCAACGTGTCTATTTCCCCCTTAGGCAAATTCACCACAACGGGCGGATCCTACATCGACTTAGTTATTCTTTTCTACGTTATTTTGCGAGTTAACACGGCGCAACGTGCTTGTGTGGTTCAACGTTTTTACGTCTATTTTTTCCATTTAACAAGTTTGTCGCAACGCGCAGGTCCTAAATCGACATAGTTATTTTTTATATGTTATATGTTTCAGTTTTATTTCTTCGCATTAACACTCCGCAACTTCAGTGTTAGTGGTCGCTACCAGCGGTGTGACATTGATTTTATTTGACATAGTTTTAGGCCCCCGCCGCAATGCGGGGGTGCTTAATTCTAGTTATTTCTTAAAACAGAGGTCGATCCCTACACTTTCTAAATTGATACCTACATCTCTTATTCTTTTAATAAGTTACAAATTCACTTTTGACTTTTGATAATTGACAACATTGACTCTTCTAACTTTTCTACATAATACCTTGACACCTCATTTTGTTTAAATTACTTTTAAAACTTTACACCATGACACGCGACACGTTATTATACTAATTTTATCTATGCCTAACCACGTTAATTTCTAAATTTCTTTTACGACTTTACACTGTAACAACCAAGACGAACTGTTTTTTTTTTTTTATCTTGGTGACATTAAATTAGATCGGATATGTCGAAACACACGTTTTCATATGGTTAACGCATCGCATAACGTACCGCTAGCTATGAACAACTAAGAAGTCGCCGCCTCAACGTGCGACCTATGTCAACAATCTAGTTTATAATTAAAGGAAAAAATGTCCTCGAAAATCACAAGGAGTATTTTTTTAATAAACTCAATGGTATACCCAAAACCAGCGGGTATGTTCTCTAACCAACCAACATCCGTTGTATATGGGGTCGTGTATAAGACATGTTTTTATAATGGCCTAATGGGGTCTAAGATTGAGATTACCAATACTCGGCTCATTGTCATCCCTAACTAACAAAAACCAATGAAATGACAAGACAAGTTAAGTCAGGGATTCAGTGTTATTGATGTGGGGATATTGGTCACTTTGCGTATGAATGCACGAACTTGCAATCAAAGGAAAAGGTGGACAACTTGGCTCAAGGAGTCGGCGTTGCTTTGATGAAGAAACAAGTACACGTATGGGTCGAGTTGTTTTGGGTCATATGATTGATCTAGAAAGAGAAAGTAAGATAAGCTTAGTTTAGTTTAATAATTAAGTTAGGGGCTGTTTGGCAACATCTGAATGGTTAAGTGCTGAACCAGTAAGAGGTCTAAACCATTAGGTGCTAAACCAGTAAAAGGTCTAAATCATTAAGAGCCTGTATAATGCCTAACCGTTCAGAGACAAATTTCTGACCAATTCAGATTAGAAGTCTAACCATTCAGACTCTGTATAAATCTTAACCATTCAGAGGCAAATGTCTGAACTATTCAGACATCTGCTCGTGAAACAAACAATCTGAACCATTAAGTGCTGAACCAGTAACAGGTCTAAACCATTAAGAGACTCATTAAGAGGTAAACAAACAGCCCCTTAGTCTATTGGTACTTTATCAAGTTTGTTTAAGGATGCTTATTGGTAGGAATAAGAAGTCTAGTAGGAGTCTTGTTTAGCAAGTAACGTTTAGAGTGTTATGTATTTGGTTTATGGTGTGATTTTTGTTCTTTATAAAAGAAAGAGTCGGGGCTAGAGTTTTAATCACAAATCGTGTGGTGCTTGATCCAGTTGTTTCTAACAGGGACAACATATATTCTATAATGTCTCAAAAGGGGCCCTTATGCACATAATTCAATGATTGAAAATATCGACAAGAGTTCATGATTACCCCACAAATTGAAGTTCCCGTATGACTAGTCCACAAATTAACAGCAGTCTCACGCAACTATCTCCCTTTAAAGTCACTGTCTCTAGCTTTTCCATTTGTTACTGAAATAACAACGTGACAGAAATCGTGAAAGGGATCTTTCAAGGGGAAGCCTGCGTGCATGTGATCAACTTTTCATACATTTACATACTTGATTAATCTTTTATGAGTGTTCATCCGCTTTATTTAACACATTCAAGATTTGATTGTTTTTATTGTTTTGTAACACATACCAACATGTATGCACCATAGGCTATCACTCTCTTTCTTCATGTTAAGTGGTCACCTACGTTGAGTTTAACACTCTTACACATTTATCTTGGTTTTCAGGAGAAACCCACTGGACCTCAACAATCTACCTGATGATAAGTTCATTAGGGACCATAGCAAACAACCACTTAATGATTCCTCTTCTGCTGCATCTGGTAGGTACTTATCATTTTTTTTTTTCCTTGATAGATCACAAATCTTAAGAGTTGTCTTTCAAATGCAAACCTTATAAGATTTCTCTATTGTGATTGTTTTTAGGGATCAACCGATCAGACATGAAAAACAGCTCAAAAGATCATGAAAGAGGGAAGTTTTACGAGTGTCGGTTTTGCTCCCTCAAGTTCCGGAAGTCTCAAGCTCTTGGCGGACACATGAACCGCCATCGCCAAGGTCTCTCTCTCACACGCACACATGCACAGAGTGTGGTTTTAAGAAACTTGAGACTTCCGGAACTTGAGGGAGATGTTTAGTAGTTTGCGACACGGTAGTTTTGTAGGAAATGTGTAGGAAGTTGCTTAGGAAACGTGTTTTCTATGAGGTGTTTTGCTACATTACGCTTTTTTCACAAATACGTCGGAAAACGTGATTTATGACGCATTTTCTACGGAAACTGGTGATGGAAATTTTGGATTTTCTAGTAGTGTAATGTTTCATCCCACGATACATTGTCAAAAATGTTTTTTATTATCCTTTCTAGGTATTTTATAAGCAATTAGCTCTTGTTTTGTATGTTTGTTATTTAATTTAATTTAATTGTATTTCATTGAATTCTAAATATGTTTCTTGAAAATAATAACTTAAAGTTTGTGATGGTGGAATCAGAGAGGGATGCAGAATCACTAAACCAAGCTTGTCAACTGGTCTTTGGGACTGATAACATGCTAACCCCTCCCCCTCACCAACTATGGTACGTTTGTATACACCTACTTTTATATCTTTCAACATTTGTTGTATATTTGTGTTCTTTCAACCCATTGTTTGAATCTATTTTTGTGATACGGATTGATAGTTGTAATTTCCATAGCCAAAAGATGTCACAAAACTCTAGCTGAAATTCTTGAACATATTTTAGGAGAATCACCCACATAAATCAAAACATCCTCCTATAACTCATAAACAATAATAATAGCCGAAATAAGGGGTGTAAATGAGCCGAGGATGTTGAGCTCGGCCCGTTTAACATACGAGAGCTTGAGCTTTATTTCTAGAGTTTGAGTTCGACTCGTGAGCAGTTTTTGAAGGTCAAGCTTTGCTCGCACTACTAGAAAAGTGCATAATTTCCTATGGAAATTTCCTACACAGTTATTTTTGTCACAGATTCAAAAACATTTGTGACAAATTTTCTACAAATTTTTTTCCAAAAATTCTGTGTAAAATTTTTGACGCAACAATGACAGAAAATAAAAAACACTAAGTAATTAACAGTTGCATCATAGATCTGTCAGAAATAATCTATAAAAGGTTTATTATTAAATCATTTCCTACAAATTTGTGACAAAATATTTATTCTTTAGTTTAATTAAACGTTACGTCGGAAATGCGTCACAAGTTGCGAGACATTTCCGACATCTAAGTCATATTACTTAATTTTATTAAAAATAAATACAAGGATATACACTTTTATATTTATAAATAATAGTAAAATTAGTATAACTAGGATTGCGACCCACCGCAATGCGGCGGAGATTCTTTAGTTATAACTAAGCAGATCTAGGACCCGCACGTTATGTTAAACCTGTTAAACGGGGAAAAAATAGACGATGTAAAAACGTTCACCCACACACGCACATTGCGTCGTGTTAATTCGCAAAATTTAGAACGAAACGTAAAAACGTTAAACCAAAGACGCACGCTGTGATGTGTTAAGTCACAAAATTTAGAACCAAGCATAAAGCGAAAAATTTGCGGAAAATGAAAACTATAAAGTACCAAAGTTGAAAGTAAAAAAAGTTATGAGGATAGATTGCAAAAGATAAAAAGTTTTGGGTTAAAAATAAAAAAAACAAATAGTTTTGGGTTAAAAGTAATTTATAAAATACTTTTGGGTGAAAAGTAAAAGAAAAAACATTTTTTTTGGAAAACCCCTAAAGCCAACGTTACGACAACCATACGCATAACCATTTTTTTCTTTGAAAACCCCCAAAGCACACTCCGCGTTGCGTCGAGGCGTAAAACGATGTCAAATAGTACTAATGTCACACAACCGTCATCGACCACCAACACTGACTCGACCTAGGATATGCGTGTTGCGACGAACCTGTCAGACATGGAAAAATAGAGGTAAAAATGTTGAACCACACATGCACGTTGCGTCGTATTAACTCGAAAAATTTAGAACTATACGTAAAACGAAAATTTGTGAAAAATGAAAAGCATAAGTGACAAAAGTTGCGAAACTAAATTGCAAATAATGAAAAGTTTTGGGTTAAAGTTAAAAAAACAAATTATGTAGGGTTAAAATTGGAAAAGGTAAAAACCTTTAGGTTAAAAGTAAAAAAACAAGTTTTTTTTTTTTTTTGAAAAACTCACAAAGCACAAGGTACAAAAGTTATATATGAAACTAGGATTGCGACCCGCCGCAATGCGGCGGGGATTCTTTAGTTATAACTAAGTCAATCTAGGACCCACACGTTATGTTAAACCTGTCAAACGGGAAAAAAATAGACGATGTAAAAACGTTCACCCACACACGCACGTTGCGTCGTGTTAACTCGCAAAATTTAGAACGAAACTTAAAAATGTTAAAACAAAGACGCACGTTGCAATTTGTTAAGTCACAAAATTTAGAACCAAGCATAAAGCGAAAAATTTGCGGAAAATGAAAACTATAAAGGACCAAAGTTGAAAGTAAAAAAAGTTATGAGGATAGATTGCAAAAGATAAAAAGTTTTGGGTTAAAAGTAAAAAAAACAAATAGTTTTGAGTTAAAAGTAATTTATGAAATACTTTTGGGCGAAAAGTAAAAAAAAATCATTTTTTTTGGAAAAGCCCTAAAGCCAACGTTATGACCACCATATGCATAACCATTTTTTCTTTGAAAACACCTCAAAGCACACCCCGCGTTGTGGCGGGGCGTAAAACGGTGTCAAATAGTACTAATGTCACACAACCGTCATCGACCACCAATACTGACTCGACCTAGGATATGCGTGTTGCGACGAACCTTTCAAACATGGAAAAATAGAGGAAAAAACTTTGAACCACACATGCACGTTGCATCGTATTAACTCAAAAAATTTAGAACTATACGTAAAACGAAAATTTGCGAAAGATGAAAAGTATAAGTGACAAAAGTTGTGAAGTTAAATTGCAAATAATGAAAAGTTTGGGTTAAAGTTAAAAAAACAAATTATGTAGGGTTAAAATTGTAAAAAGTAAAATCCTTTAGGTTAAAAATAAAAAATCAATTTTTTTTTGAAAGTCACCCAAAGCACAATGTACAAGTACTAATGCACAAAAAAGTTACAAACTTATATATGGAATAATAATAATTAAAAATAATTGTATTTCCTACACATTTGTTACAACATATTTATTTTTTAGTTGATTTAAACGTTCCGTTAGAATTGTGTCACGACTTGTGACACATTTCCGACAAAAAGTTATTTTAACATTATTTAATCAAAAGTAATAACAAGATATACACGGTTATATTTATAAATAATATTAAATTTAGTTTACTAATAAAAAATAATTATATTGGGAGGCTTATCTTGAGAACGCTAAATATTGCGATAACCGTGAGAACGAATAAAAAAGCAGTCGAAATCAATTTTTTTAATACAAACCTCATTGTAACTAAAATATAACATTAAAAAAAGAATTTAAAACATTAAAAAATTCATTTCTTCTCTCCAAATCACTCTTATTTGATTTTTTTACACATGTGTAAATATAACAAATTTACACGTGTAAATGACAAACTTATAGATGTGTAAATTTTCAATATTTACGTCTACATGTAAATTTAAATGTGTAAATTTAATTTCTAACATTGTATTCGAATAATAATAATAAGTGTATAAAAAAATTTGAATTTAAATTGTTTTTATTCTCAGGGTTTTTTCATTTGTTCTCATGGTTCTCACAATATTTAGCGTTTTCATTTAAACCCTCCACTATATATATACATTTATTTTCTCATGGTTCTCACAATATTTAGCGTATTTATTTAAACCATTCACCATATATACACATTTATAGTTGTTATATATATATATATATATATATATATAGGGGACCGCTCCTCTAGTTGTAAGAACCGTGAGAACTACTCCGTACGGGGCGAGGTGGACCAATTTTTTTTTCATAAACGTAGATGCGTGTATTATAAACACATTTGTAAAAAAAATTCAAAAAAAAAATGTCGTGTGTGTAGTTTTGAGCACCACAAGTTTGCGTTTACGGGTACCGTAAATTTTTTTAAAATTTACGGTACCTGTAAACACAAACAAAATTACACACACGACATTTTTTTTGAATTTTTTTTACAAATGTGTTTATAATACACGCATCTACGTTTATGAAAAAAAAAATTGGTCCACATCGCCCCGTACGGTGTAGTTCTCACGGTTGTTACAACTGGATGTGGTTTTCATTTTAGCGGCCCTATATATATATGTGTGTGTGTGTGTATGTGTGTGTGTGTGTGTGTATTTCCAATTAATATTTTTTATATAGTATGAACAGGTTAGAAATCTGTGTATTGCAAGGGTTAAGCTTAGTTAATAATAAAAATTTAGGAAATATAAAACTCGTTGTTATATATATATATATATATATATATATAACACATTTATTTTGTTTGGTTTTATTATAGTTTTATGTATAGTAAGGGCTATAATGTAAATATACATTTAATAAATCAAATTAATTTTTCTAAATAACTTCCTTGTTTAGACTCGCGAGCGTACTCGAGCTCAATAAATGAAGCTTACGCTCGTTTATTAAATGAGTTTATTTCTACAAAAATATGCTCGTTTAGACTTGTGAGCGTACTTGAGCTCGATCTAAAAATAGACTCGTTCAATCTCAAATAGTTCACATGCGTTTAGGCTCATTTACACCCTTACCCAAACAAGCACATCATCTATCACTAACTTAATGACCAAATCTCGTTTTCTGAGTATAGATATTTGAAGGCTATGATTTTTGCTGCAATCTTTATGACGACGTTAAGCTTATATAACTGATAATATAAATCAAGATATACTTGTATTATATCTTTTTTTTGTTATTATTAGTTCCCTTGATATTGTTTCTGTTATGTCTTGTGTTCTCGCTTATATTTAAGACAACTTATCAATACTCGTACTGATGTGCTACTGTAGTGGGCAACCAGTGATGTATGGAGGCTATAATTATGCAGCAACAGGTTTTAACATGGGTGGTACTGTTTATCCTACAAGATTTTTTTCCGGCAGTTCCACCACCATCTTACCTCCTCCTATGCCACCAACATTGCCACCACCACCACCACATCAACATATGCACACTTCTCTGGCATCTCACCTCGGTAATGCAGAGTTGCCTCGATATTCTAACTCGCAGTTGATAAACGACTACTTTGTAGACCGATATGTATCTAGCAATCCACAAGTCAGCTTTCACTCTTCCCGGATTTGACCTTCGCCGCTGTATTAACACCTTATAATTCTTAACTATTGTGGTATTGGTTGCATAGAAGCCCTATATATTATTTCTTGTGGATTTACTGATTTAGTCAAGTTGATGTATATTGTTACGTTCTCTATTTTTTTTTTTTTTTTTTTCATATGCTAAGTCTTGTCACGTAAAAAATAAGTTTAATGACATGCACTACTACAAAAATGACCATTAGCGATTGTTAAAATGTGGTTTCTACTATCTAGTAGAGGTTAAATAAACCAAAATTCTTTCAATCTACCTTTTATTCATGCTAAAGCAATCAGCATCAATGAAATTGTTTCAACATCTATGTTTTATCTAGTAGAGCTTAAATGAACCAAAATTCCTTCAATCTACCTTTTATTCATGCCAAAGCAATCAGCATCAATGAAATTGTTATAATATTTATGTTTTAGGATTGAATAAGTTTACATCATAGAAGGTACTATAGTTATTCCTAATTAATTAAGTGGTTAGGATCAAATACAAAGTCTCCTAAAAATAAGAAGTCGTAAGAAGGGTATCAAATGGACTTCGATTGACCTCAGTCAAACGGTATTGAAACCGTCTCATCAAACTCGACGAGGCGAGATTTTAGGTTTTTGTTTTTAGATGTTTAGTTTGTAGATTTTAGAGTTTTTATTTACATCATTGTGCTTTTTTATTTATCATTGTGTCTTTTCTATATTTGCATCATTGTGTCTTTTTGTGACTCATTATGTCTTTTTTCTTCGACATTGTGTTATATTTTTCGACATTGTTTTTATTTTACTCGACATTGTGTTATTTTTGCGATACATTGTGTCTTTGTACAATTTTCTATGTTTAGAAACCTTTGTAGAATAATTTTACCCTTAGGGGGGAGGGGGTGGTGATCACTCATCACTCACTTATCACTCACAACATCCAATCAAGTTCCGCCATGTCATGAACCATTATTCCATCACTCACAACCTTTTTTAGTGGCAATGGTCATCACTCACCACCACACCCAACAATTTCACCCCAACCAACAATTACCATCACAACATAAAAAGTATCACGCGTTAAAAAAATCACGGGCTATGCATCATCACGCGTTATAGATGATGGTGGCGGTGGTCTTGTTCAATTCTCCACGCGTGAAAAATGGTTTATCACGGAAAAAAGGGCACTGCCCCCACTCCCCTTAGTTAAGATATAACTGTTTAACAGGCCTAAAAAACAACCTAGCTAGCTAGTAAGGAGGTTAAAACTAATGACTAACAATCATGTATTAGATTATGACTGGATTAAGTTAATTTTAGGTCTCTCAATCATGTTTTTAAATGGAGTTGCTATGATAAGTAGAAAAAAAATGGTTAAATGTAAAATTTCTATTTTACTAATTAAAAAATTATTTAACTTTCTTAAGTTATGTGTTTAGTAATACAAATGGTCTTATTATTAATCTACTAACTCATGAAAAATTCTCTAACAAAAGCAATGCATCCAGGTAGGAGATGGTTTATGCCCGTGCTATGGTTATGAATTGTTGACCATCTTCTAGTCACATGTGCGATGGCAAAAGCGATATGGTGGGCGATATGAGTATGGTTAAAATTCAACACTTTATATGCTTGTTCATCAGTAAAGGAGATATTAAAAAGTGTTGATGCAGATTTTGTGTCCGATGCTTGTCGAATAGATTAGATTTATTTTATGCTGAATATGTAATAGTTAGTGTAATGGTCAAACGAACGTGTATTGACCCGCTCGTTTGAAGTGGTCAAACGAGAGGGTTATTTGTTTGACCGTGTGTGTTTGCAAGGCAAGGGGTGTGACTATAAATAGAAAACCCTTGTCATTTGCAACACAAGAGAGTGAGAGGAGGTTTGAGACCTCACCCAGGGAGAGATCACCACTTGATCTCTCCCGGAATGTATACTCCTTTGGTATTGGTTCGGTTATCATGTAATCGGGCCGATTTGTAACGTTTTACTACCGGATTAATACAAAGTTGTTTGTTTATCATTGCTAATCTCTTCCGTCTTTGAACATAATCATAAGAATCACGGTTTCGGTCCCCAAACCCGGTCCTACAATTGGTATCAGAGCCATGGTGCCCGATTTAGTAAATCTAACCGTTTACTAAGTCACATGTGCTCTAGATCTATGATTTTCGTGATTTTTGTTCAAGATGTAAAAAAGGTGAAAATGAGAAAAACTCAGATCTGGACCCGAATATTCAGATCTGTGCTGAAACAAGTGTTCGGTTTTATGTTTTTCACCTATATAATCAAGTTATCATCATCAAAAATAAAAAATACAATGTTTTTGTCGAATCTGCAAAAGAACAGAGGCTGTGTTCTTGAAGATGTTCTTGGCGGCTGCTTAAAGAAACTAGGGTTTCTTCATACCCAGTCCCGACGAAACAGGCCCCATGACGAAACAGCTCCTCCAGTTTCGTCGTCGGCAAGATCTTTAACACCTGTTTCGTCGTTGAGTTCAATCATTCTGTTTCGTCGGACCTTTTACACCAGTCTGTTTCGTCGACTTCAAAATCAGACTTCTCTTTCGTAGCCAACATACCTTCTGTTTCGTCGGATCAACACACTTCTGTTTCGTCACCTTTGACTTCTGTTTCGTCGGCTGGTATCGCAGAAAGATGACCAGGTTGTTGCTGCTGGTTGTTCATCGAAGATGACTTTGGATTTGTTGTTTGTGAATCGAAGATAACCGAGGTCAGGTAGATGATGATGGCAGGTTCACGGTGGATTTAGGGTGGCTGTAAATCTAATGTCGGCTGCTGCTTATTGTTCATCGAAGAAGAAGGTCAGGTGTTGTTGGTGGGTATCGAAGAAAGAGGGACAGAAAGAAAATTGAAGGTTTCTCTGCTTGTCTGTTGTATCGAACAAGGAAGATGAAGACTTGGCTGCTGTTGTTATGTATCGCAGAGAGAAAGAGACGGCTGTTCTTTGATGATGGAAATTAGGTTTGCAAAAGTGAAAGGGGGTTTGGTCATAATTATTGAACTGATCCTTTTATTTTATTTATTGCAACTTTTTTTTTTTTTTGGGCTACGAAATTCAATGGATGAGAGGGGCTTGGTTTTAATGACCTTCAAGAATATTGGGCTTGAGTCTCATTTGGACCTGATCATTCTTTGGTCTCAAAATCAACAACATATGGGCCTTAATTCACGAGAGGCTTGGAATTCCATCTTTTGTTGTGGGTAGAACTTGGATTATTAGAGGTCGGGTGTTCGCGAAGATTATTTGAACCGGGCTTCCAAATTTCAACATCAAATTCGTATGGGAAATGTGGGGTAGTCACGGTTACCGATGCAAATGTCAAAAATGGTGACGCGACTATTATGGGCCAAAAACCAAAAACGGAATGGTATGTTCACTTCCGCACGTCAATGTTTATGATTGTTACCGGTTATTCGTAAATGTTCGAAAGCATTTTGTTTATTGTCATATTCTCGCATTTGAAGACGAACGTATGAACCTTGAACGCCAACACCGGTCCTAACGAGTTCACAAAGTCTTTGGAGGGATACAAGTCGGATCCGATGGGGTACTAGGCGATATTGCTTTATCAACTAGAATATGCAACGAAGAAATCTTTTTTGTTTATTGTCATATTCTCGCATTTGGTAACGAATGAATGAACCTAGAATGTCAACACCGGTCCTAACGAGTTCACAAAGTCTTTGGAGGGATACAAGTCGGATCCTACGGGGTACTAGGGGACGTTCTTATTCAACTAGAATATGCAGAGAAGAAAGTCGTTTTCGTGAATTTTCGGAACCGAGAACATTCAATAAAGATTGACGACAGTTCCGCTCAGTAGAGGGAATTGGTGAACATTTGACGACAGTTTCTTTGAAGTGGAAAGAATCTGTTAAGGTTTAGAGATTTTACCAAAGAAATGGGGGGATAAAAATGTTGAATTTCTTCGGTAAATTTCTAAACGCAATCACAGGTGGTAGAGTTGTGATTTTCTGGTGATACAAACGGTTCGGCGTGGAATGTTTTGCACATACACATATTTGAGGATTTTAATTAATTCTCCAGCCAGCGTGAAGGGTTTTGCACGGAAAAATACAGGTTTCTAAAGTCTACAGTAGTTACAAAAGCGCTGTTCACTGAAGACCTGGGGAATCTTTCTGAAAGCTGATAGTTCAAGACTGAAGACCTGCAGGATTCGGTTTTGGGTTTGATGTTTCTTTGGGATTTTACAGGGATCTGGGGGTAACTCAATTCGTTGAGTTTGCAAACGATGTACTTGGTCAAGCTGACTTCCTGAGTACTGATGCTGAAGATCCGTAGTGCATTACGTGGTCAACTTCACAAAGGCGAGACAATGAGATCTGGATGTAGTTCAACTAAGCATGCTGGTTGAGCTTGCAAGGGATACACTTGGTCTAGCTGACTTTCCTGAGTGTTGATGCTGAAGATTAAAGTGCATTACTTGGTCGATTCCACAAAGACGGTTTACAGAAGACAGTTCACCAGAAATCTCTATCAATGTAGTATGCTTGTATGAAATAGAGTTCTTATGACAAGATCAAGACTTGATGCAGTTCTTAAAGATTGGAACCCTTATCAAATGCCGGTTGGAGTATTGGAAGATCAGCGGAAGATCGGTCAATTGAGGAAATTGCACAACACCCAACACGGATACGCGTACTTTAAGGGGGAAATATTTTACAAGGAGCGTCAAGATACTACTTACCTGGATCATCGGTCAAGGGGGAATTTGTTAACACAGAGAAGTTGAATACTTGACTGAAGATCGATTGCAGTTGCATTTTCGGCATTCGACAGCAACGGACAAGGGGGAATTTGTTGATGCAGATTTTGTGTCCGATGCTTGTCGAATAGATTAGATTTATTTTATGCTGAATATGTAATAGTTAGTGTAATGGTCAAACGAACGTGTATTGACCCGCTCGTTTGAAGTGGTCAAACGAGAGGGTTATTTGTTTGACCGTGTGTGTTTGCAAGGCAAGGGGTGTGACTATAAATAGAAAACCCTTGTCATTTGCAACACAAGAGAGTGAGAGGAGGTTTGAGACCTCACCCAGGGAGAGATCACCACTTGATCTCTCCCGGAATGTATACTCCTTTGGTATTGGTTCGGTTATCATGTAATCGGGCCGATTTGTAACGTTTTACTACCGGATTAATACAAAGTTGTTTGTTTATCATTGCTAATCTCTTCCGTCTTTGAACATAATCATAAGAATCACGGTTTCGGTCCCCAAACCCGGTCCTACAATTGGTATCAGAGCCATGGTGCCCGATTTAGTAAATCTAACCGTTTACTAAGTCACATGTGCTCTAGATCTATGATTTTCGTGATTTTTGTTCAAGATGTAAAAAAGGTGAAAATGAGAAAAACTCAGATCTGGACCCGAATATTCAGATCTATGCTGAAACAAGTGTTCGGTTTTATGTTTTTCACCTATATAATCAAGTTATCATCATCAAAAATCAAAAATACAATGTTTTTGTCGAATCTGCAAAAGAACAGAGGCTGTGTTCTTGAAGATGTTCTTGGCGGCTGCTTAAAGAAACTAGGGTTTCTTCATACCCAGTCCCGACGAAACAGGCCCCATGACGAAACAGCTCCTCCAGTTTCGTCGTCGGCAAGATCTTTAACACCTGTTTCGTCGTTGAGTTCAATCATTCTGTTTCGTCGGACCTTTTACACCAGTCTGTTTCGTCGACTTCAAAATCAGACTTCTCTTTCGTAGCCAACATACCTTCTGTTTCGTCGGATCAACACACTTCTGTTTCGTCACCTTTGACTTCTGTTTCGTCGGCTGGTATCGCAGAAAGATGACCAGGTTGTTGCTGCTGGTTGTTCATCGAAGATGACTTTGGATTTGTTGTTTGTGAATCGAAGATAACCGAGGTCAGGTAGATGATGATGGCAGGTTCACGGTGGATTTAGGGTGGCTGTAAATCTAATGTCGGCTGCTGCTTATTGTTCATCGAAGAAGAAGGTCAGGTGTTGTTGGTGGGTATCGAAGAAAGAGGGACAGAAAGAAAATTGAAGGTTTCTCTGCTTGTCTGTTGTATCGAACAAGGAAGTTGGAGGAGGTTTGAGACCTCACCGGGAGAGATCACCACTTGGTCTCTCCCCGGATGTATACTCCTTTGGTATTAGTTCGGTTAGCTTGTTAATCGGGCCGATTTGTAATGTTTTACTACCGGATTAATACAAAGTTGTTTGTTTATCATCTCTAATCTTCCCGTGTATGAACATAATCACAAGAATCACGGTTTCGGTCCCGAAACTCGGTCCTACAAAAAGCGTGGAAGAAATAAAGACAACGAAAAGAAAGAAGAAAGCGACCAGGCGTGTTATGGCGGCTACCTTTTGGAAGATTTGGTTGAACAGAAATGATAAAGTGTTCAATGGAGTAAACAAGAGAAACACAAAACTATTAGAAGATACTGAAAGATATCAGTAATGGCTAAATTGATTGCCTCCTTTCTCATTCATCTGTCGTATATATGTACATCATAATCTCCTATACTAGGTAAAGATACAACTGAATATCCTAGTTACAAGGGAAAGGATAATTACTTAATATAGGTCTATTACACCCCGACAGTCAAAGCGGGAGGGGATCGAATAAGACTGGATCGGAAATCGTCAAACAATACTCGGGTTAACCCTTTGGTGAAAATATCGGCAACTTGATAAGGAGAAGGCACATGAAGGATGCGAACTTGACCACGTTGAACTTGCTCCCGAGCAAAGTGAATGTCGAGTTTGATGTGTTTGGTGCGCTGATGTTGAACAGGGTTGCCGGACAAGTAAATAGCGCTAACGTTGTCAGAGTAGATAATAGTGGCGTGTGAGTGAGGACGATGCAATTCAAGTAACAAGTTGCGTAGCCAACATATTTTTGCAACAACATTGGCGACCCCACAGTATTCGGCCTCAGAACTTGAGCTGGATATCGTTGCCTGTCGTTTTGAAGACCAAGAGACAATGTTGTCACCATAGTAAACACAATACCCACTAGTGGAGCGGCGGGTGTCCGGACAGCCTGCCCAATCCGCATCAGTATAAGCTAGGAGTGTCGGATTTTTGGAACCGACGAGAAGAAGTGCCAACGATCTCGTGCCTTGGATATATCGGATAACACACTTAAGAGCATTCCAATGAGCAGTTTTGGGTCCATGCATCTGCATACAGACCTGTTGAATAGCATAACTGATGTCTGGGCGGGTAAATGTCAAGTACTGTAATGCGCCAGCTAAGCTTCGATATAACGTTGGGTCATCGAAGTCTGTGCCGGCAGAGAAGCTTAGTTTAGCGTTTTTTTGTCAACGGGTGTGTGTACCGGTTTGAAAGAGTGCATCCCAGCCCGCTCGATGATGTCATTTACATAGTTCTGTTGGGATAAAAACATTGTGTCCTTGTGCCGAGTAACCGAGAAACCGAGGAAGAAACTAAGAGCACCGAGATCTTTCATAGAAAATTCCTTTGAAAGGTATGTCATTAACTGTTCCTGAAGTTCCGTTGAGGGCGTAACAAGTAAGATATCATCGACATATAAAAGGAGGTAGGCGGTATTATGCCCGTGATTTAGAATGAAAAGACAGGCATCACAACAACTTTGAAGAAATCCCAAAGTGAGAACATAGTCAGTGAAACGTTGGTACCACGTTCGTGGAGCTTGCTTGAGTCCGTAAAGAGACTTTTTCAGACGACACATATGATCCAGAAAATCTTTATGTCTAAAACCCATTGATTGATGCATGTAGACTGTCTCATTGGACTGTCTCATTGAGATTGCCATGCAAAAATGCATTAGTAACATCAAGCTAATGAACTGGCCAAGATTTAGATAATGCTATAGACAAAACGGTACGAATGGTGGCCAGTTTTACGACTGGGCTAAAGGTATCTCCACAATCTATGCCAACCTGTTGTAAACGTCCATCACATACCAATCTTGCCTTGTATCGTTCGAGAGAACATCAGACTTGAATTTTTGTTTGAATAACCACATGCTTCGAATAACATTCATCTGTGGGTGACGTGGTACCAACTCCCAAGTACCATTGCTAATAAGAGCATTGAATTCATTGGTCATGGCATTTTTCCATTCCGGTATAGACAAGGCAAGTGTCAGGTTTTTCGGGATTGATGCAATGGTGGTGGTGTAGAGATTAAAGAGTTGTTTAGGTTTAAGGATTCCATCTATAGCCCGTGTTCGCATAGTACGAAAAGTTACAGGTGGTGGATGTGGGGCAGTAGGTGAGGGAGTAGAGTGTTGAGAGGGTGACATTAAAGATGGGTCAGTAGATTGGGCAGTGGGTATGTTGGGCAAATTGGATGGACTCAAGTTCTGTGTAGGAGGGTGGGCTGATGGCGAGTTAGTGGTTAGGCCAAGGGCGAGTGGGTAGGCTAATGGGTGGGAGGGAGACGCTGGTTGGTTATATTGTGGTGGGGTGAGGAGTTAGGCTGAGAGATGTGGGGTGTGTATTTGGTCCGAGAGTGTTGGGCCAGGAGTTTGGGCGTGGGAGGTGGATGTAGAAGGAGGTGTCGAGTGCACAGTGGGCCATAGATGAGTGGGAAATGGGGGTGTTAGAAATTCGTAATTAGAGAATGTGGAAGGGGGAACAATAGAACTAAAAGGAAACACAGTCTCATAAAAAAACGTGTCTAAAGATAGTTATTGGTTTTGACTTTACATCTAAGCACTTGTATCCCCGGTGAGTTGGTGGGTAGCCGAGGAAAATGCAAGGGTACGAGCGAAAATCAAGCTTGTGAATGCTTGTGGAAGGGATGAGAGGGTAGCAAAGACAACCGAAAACGTGAAGGTGATTGTAAGTCGGGGCTCGATGGTATAGAAGGTGAGTTGGAGTGTTGTATTGGTGAGTTTTGCTATGTAAGATTTTTAGAAGGTAGGTGGCGGTGTCTAAAGCGTGATGCCAAAAATAGTTAGGTAGGGAAGAATGTGCTAGGTGTAGTGCTTCGCATTTCCGTACTTTCCTTATTTAGAAAGTATTGTTGTAACTCTATTTTTGGAAACTTGTATTTGTATTGGTATTGTACCCTATTTCTTTTCAACTTTGTAATTCGAGACTATTTATCATAATGAAATTCGGGTATTTTATCCACATTTATGTGGTACCGTACATTTTAGACATGTTTACATGTTCATACTCAAAATCTATGATTTAAACACCATTATACATGCTTTATACTTGTACAATACACGATTATGCTTGTTACACCTAAAACCGACTAAAATACGTGAAATAACCCAACTTGATCCTTCGAGCAAAGGAACAGACCCTTTCGCACGAAGAGACCTTCCCTCTTTGTGCGAATGGCCAATTTGCTCCAAGACTCACTCGCATCAAGCCCCTTCGCATGAAAGGCCCATCCGCCTGAAACCCATTCGCACCAAGCCACTTTTCAACCTATAAATACGTGCCTAGCCTCACTCCTTTCACTTTCCCAGTCGCTTAGACACTCTCAAATGCTCTGAAACTTTCTTTTATGAACAGAAGCATTTCAGTAATTATTTCTTTCATTTCCTTTACTTTTCTTGCATTTCATTACATTCCTTTAGCTTTTCTTCAAACCATTTTGTTTGACAACACCTCTTGTATGGTTTTCACAAGTTTGCCATGGCAAACTAATACTAAAACCTCACCACTTTGGAGGTACAAACAAAGATTTAGAAACCTTGATTCTAATATTGATTCTCGCATTTTAATTTCTATTTTGGTTACGAAACTTGGTGGAATCTGGTACCCACCAGGCTCACAACTTAGTTCATAGTTGTGGGTTTGTGTTAGGGTTAATTTCCATCAAGAAATGGACTGTTTTGGTTGAATCAAAACAGTCATTTTGAACAAATCACACCCTCTTCGCACAAAGGAAGACACCCACTCGCACGGGTGGGCAGTCCCCTTCACACGAAGTGACTATGTCAAGTGTTTACGATTTTTATTTCTTTCCTGTTCGATTAAAGTTCATCAGTACTTCAAATGTTGAAGTCCTTTCAGATTCACCATTCTCAATATGGATGAATCTGAGTTGTGACAGAAGTGTGAAGTGTGGGAGCCTTGGCTTTCTAACCTAGTTCCACCACCTCATTTGCGTACCATACGAATAAACACCAAATAGTTTGCTAGACACAAAGTATGCTAACCCCGCCTCGCCTCCAACATATGCCATGTTGGGTATGATACGCCTGGGTTGTTCTTATTTGACTGTTTGGATATTTAATTTAATGTTTTCACTTTCTATGACAATTACTACTACTGTACAACGTTAAATCAGTTTACAATTAAATTTTACGCACGAATCCTCGCACAACTGGACCAGTCACACGAAGGGAGTATTCCCTTCGCACGAACAGAAAGTCTGTTCGCACGAAAAGACTTCCATTCGCACGAAGGGTCTAGTAACTTGAATTATTTTATACTTTTTCATATTTTAAGTCTGACTCGAACACTCCATCACATCAGAACACTCATACCTTCGTTTACCTATTGTAGGGTAACTTCGGTGTAACAACCCTCCTCTATTCCGTTCTCAGTTTAGTGAAAAACTATGCATAACCGTGAGTAAACTCGATCCCATTTTCAATTTTATACACTTTGGGTGCAACATGTACACATTATACAAAATCACGCAATCACAATTAAACTTGTTACAAATCACACTCTATCCACTTTAACATGAGACTTGTTTTATTCTTGTTAATCCCGCTTGCTATGTATACTTGTGTTTATATGCTCATTAACTTTGTAAGCCTACCTTAACAATTATAGCGCTATAGGACTAACGCCCCGCCCGTATTCTAGCGGTATTGTTACGTAAATTATGTTACACCATCTTCGTTTCGACGATGTCTGGTAATTACGATTGTGTTAAACTCTGGTTTGACATATAGCTTACACTTGTTTAGTATGCTAGTAACAGTATGTACATTTCATCATGTTGGATATGAGCAAACTCTTTTTCACTATTATGCTATGTTATCAAACTTGTATATTCGCTACCTTTATGTTGATCATTATTTTAATACATGTTGCAGGTCGCCAGTTGATGACACGAAGAAACTTATTTAGGGTGGAATTAGATACACACCTTAAAGATGAACTATTATTTTTGTTTCATGATTTTTGTTTGCAAACTTGATGTATTTGATTTGAACGATGTATTTCATTTTAGTACTTATGAAATTTGATTCATTTAAATATTGTCACAATTAGTGTTATCATGTCTCAAGCAATCTTGTTTTCGTCTCACTCCGATGTTTCCGCCATCGGTTAGGGTGTGACACTAGGAGGGTGCGGATCATGTTGTTAATTGACCGGATTTTACATTCTGATTTACCATTTTATGATGACGTGTGTGGGCAGGATAGACAAAATAACATACGGTTTTGGTCAAAGAATTGTTAAAAGATGTGTTAATGTATTCTTTGCCATTATCACATTGGAATGTTTTTATTTTCTTTTGAAATTGAGTTTCGAATTGTTTGGGAAGGTGTGAAAGATGGAGTAAACTTGAGATTTTCTAGATATGAGGAATGTCCATAGAAGATTGGTAAGCTCATCCAAGAATAGCACGTAATATCGGTGGCCTCCTGAACTCAAAACTGGTGAAGTCCAGTGGTCACTGTGTATAATATCAAAGGGTTGTAAAGTGCTAGTACTAGATAATTGAAAAGGCAATCGCACACTTTTGCAAAAAACACAAGGTTCACAAATATTTTTATTGAGTTATTGAAAGAAATAGAACTTGAGTTTTTCAAAGACTATAATAACGTAGGCCCCGGGTGTCCGAGACGTTGGTGCCAAAGATATGATGACTGAGCAACAAAAGTGGAAAGTGTGGAGGCCTGCGACCCGGTGGAAAGTGTGTAAAGATCACCGCTGCTGTTGCACCGAAGGATAGGGGTCCGGGTCTTGTAATCCTTCACAAGAAAACCAAAAGCATCAAACTCAATAGAAACAGAATTATCACGTGTGAAACGACGAAAAGATATTAAATTTAGAATAAGTTTGGGGGCAAAGAGTACACGTTTAAGGACGAAAGGTGGGAATGGTGGTGGTAAGGTTTGGGGGCCATGTCCAAGTACCGGAATAGTCATGCCATTGCCAACGATAATATGCTAATTTGTGTTATTATTAACAAAGGTACGAAAGTTACCTGAGTTAGGTCCTATGTGGTCAGTAGCGCCTGTGTCCATGATTGAGTTCAGATCGGCTTGGTTAATTGTCATGTTGTAAAGGGCCTACTGGATATTAGTGGGAACATAAGAGGCAGTGTAGGCTTGTCTGGGCCTGAGCCCAAGAATTCCGTTGCCACCATTATTTGGAGTGGGTTGAGCAGAGGTGGGATACGGGCAGGGTGGTGGTGTCCAAGACTGCCATGGGCTTGTCGCATTTGGGCCGGGCCAATTAGGTGTAATCGATGGCTGAGGGTTAGCCCAAGGGTTCTGTGGTGTCGTCCAAGGAGGTGGAGAAGAGCTGTTGTACTGCTGGGTTAAATACCCACCGTTGTTACCCCGACTGCGGTTAAAGTTCCCACGTCCGCGGCCCCTTCCACGCGATCTACCCCGACCCCTGGACCTCTCCGGGTAGTAGTCTGATGACTGTTGTTAAGAAGCAGGAGTTTTGGCGGTAGTGGTATTGAGCGCGTGAGTTGCCGACTGAGACGCATAGAGTGCCCTCTCGGTTTTCTGAGTGTTGTGTAAGATAAGTTGGGATCTGGCTTCGTAGAAGGTGGGAAAGGGATCTTTTTGTTGTAAGATTATATAGATACTTTCGAATTGTTCTGTGAGACCGGAGAGAAGTTGTAGGACAAGGCCTTTATAATCAACTGGGGCACCCACGTTGGCGAGTTGATCAGCCAACACTTTCAAGGCTTGACAATAGGATGACATATTGGGAAAGCCATCCAGCCTTGTGTTTGAGAACTTGTACATGAGGTGAATCGCACAAGAGCTCTTATTATCTTGAAAAATTCCTTGCAGAGTGGTCCATGCTTCATGGGTTGTGTTATCGAGTTTCAAGATAGTGTGCAACAGATCACTGGATATAGTACTGTATATCCATTGAAAAACAATGGCGTCTAGGCTATCCCATGAATCATCTGCAACTTTGGCAAGGGCTTTGTCAGCATCTTTGGTAGAAGTGGTTTGAGCAGCAGGTTTAGGAGAGAGAAGGTCGATGACCATGTAGGCCAGATAATGGTTTTTGAGAAGTTCACTTCATGAGTCGTATTGACCCGTTTCCATTTCAAGGGTGATGGGGATCAGGTTTTTGATGTTGCTGACGGTGATAATCGGGTGAATTTTGGAGTCCATTGAGGAAGGGTGGGGGGGCAGGGGAGATTACGATTAAGCAAGAGAAAGAGGGAGGCCGCCGGCTGAGCAAGAACAGAAAAGGAGGGTTAGGTCAGGATCGGATGGTCTCTTGATACCATGAAAGATATCAATAATGGCTAAATCGATTGCCTCCTTTCTCATTCATATGTCGTATATATGTACATCGTAATCTCCTATACTAGGTAAAGATACAACTGAATATCCTAGTTAGATATAAAAGAATGTACTTTTTTTGTGGTTTAGGAACGGAGCTAAAATGCAGAATATTGACATAGAGAAATAGTTAAAAGAGGGTTATAAATTCCATAGATGGGTAAAATGTAATTACACAAAAGCATGTAAAATCTTGTAATTATGGGCCTTTTGGCTGTGTTTTTTGATATTCTCTTTTATGTTCAAAAAGAAAAAAACAAAAACAAAAGCAATGCATCCATGATGAAAACAAATGGAAATCCACATAGTGATCTCAATTCCTCTAAAAATACTCCTAATGAAGCTGATGAATTTGTTGCAATCATGACCTGCTATTTCATGATGTTAATTGGCAACTAACAGGTATATTTTTGGGTGAGGGTATTGACACCCCCCCCCTTTTTGTGTGCACACCCCCCCCCAGAGGTGGCATATAGGGCAATAAGGGGCGTATATAGTGTGAAAGCAATTAATGTGCCAGAAAAAGTGTTTTGATAAGCCTCTCATTGCCCTATGAGAGGCATATAAGGTTGTGGTTGTTGGAGCATTAAACCCTATACGCCTCTCATTGAGCAATGAGAGGCTTATCGGCACTACTTTTGATGAATTTAAGGTATAATTACTGACATGAAAGGAGTTCAGTCTGAAAAAGCGTGAAAGTGACCCATATGACCCTTATCGACCTATACGACCCTTATCGACCTATAAGACCCTTATCGAGCAAAAATGTTTGTTTACCCAAGCATACGGGATTTATGGCTTCCAAATTTTTTCAAACTCGCAAAATTACGACTGAACTCCTGAAGATTCTTAACTAAAAAATTTGGTTGAGACCGTGAAGCATAAAGATGTCGTTTTGGGGCATTGGTAATATTTTTGGCGAACATTCGAACCAATCGTACGTCTCTGAAAGCGTTTGGTTATCCGGTGTTGATCGAGGTGAGGAGGAGGTTGTGTCCGTGCCTCGTTGTGATGACGGGGGTGTGCGACCCACGTTACCTAACTTGAACCAGGTGTTTATAGATGAGGGGGAACCATCTTACAATATTGCCCAAAGTTATCCGCGACACGAATACGGGACTTACCATTCGTATACGGAAAACAAACACAAGTTAGAGTATGAGGAAGGTGCTAAGGAGTATGAGAAAAATGATAAAGAAGTCGAAGAAGGTGCTAACGACTTTGAGGAAAATGATAACGAAGTCGAGGAATGTGCCAAGGACTTTGAGGAAAATGATAACGAAATCGAGGAAGGTGTAATGTACTTTGAGGAGGATGTTGACGACGACGAACCTGCTAACGAGGAAGGTGTTCACGACGACGAGCGTGCTAACGAGGAACCTGCTAACGAGGAAGGTGCTAATGACGAGAAAAAAAACAAAAAAGGTATGACATAACCGTCAATTACGTGTTATTCGTGTTACATAATGTTGATATAATTTTAGAGTGGATAAAATGATTTTATATACGTGTTATTCGTATGTATATAATTTTTATTAGGTAGGAGAAATCTAGAAAATGTTTGACCCATCCCGACCTTAACCCGAACCCGACCCGAAATTGTGTCATACATATTAACCCGATTTCGTTATCATTTTGGTGAAATATTATATATGTTCTGGTGAAATATTTTTTTAAAAATAAATTACTTAGGCTTGTAAATGAACCGAACGAACACGAACGAGGCATGTATACTGATTAAAAATAGAAAATGTATGACACGAAATTTCATACAAACCCTAAAATGTGTCATACATATTAACCCGAACCCGATGTTGAACCCGAGTTTTTTTATTGTTTTTTTGACAAATTAATAACCAATTTATCAGCTCCTGTACTGGAGGATAAACTGGTTAAGGCTTGTGTGTTCTGTGTGAAGTGTGCGAATTCGAATCTGGGGGGAGGCCGGTCCGATACAGAAGGACCCCTCCCTTTTTTATTTGACAACTCCTATACGCCCCTTTTTGCCCTATACGCCCCTCATTGATTCAAAAACTACTTTAAAGTGGAAACCACCAGGGGAGGCTTATTGGTCAATGAGAAACTCATAAGGTGTCAACCAGGGGAGACTTATTGATCAATGAGCACCTTATAGGTGTTGTATATGTGTCTCATTGCCCTATACGACTCATTTGAAATTAATTTTTTTAACAATTTTATGTGGTAATTAAGGGTTTTTTATGTTATAAAACACCCTAATTAATATTTTTTTTAAATTGTTGCATACACTATATTTCACGGATGTTACACCTTTACCAAGTTAACAAATTCTTTTTCGTGAAGTTCTATTACTATCTACTAACGCCTTACCCTGTGTAATACGATACATCTACTAACACCTTTTCCATGTTAACAAATTCTTTTTTGTGAAATTCTTTATTGTTATTATTGTTTTTATTGTTTATTATTATTATTTATTATTTACTGTTGTTATTGTTATTATTATTGTTTATTATTATTATTATTATTGTTATTATTATTGTTGTTGTTAAAATTATTATTATTATTATTATTTATTATTATTATTATTATTATTATTATTATTATTATTATTATTATTGTTATTATTTATTATTATTATTATTATTGTTGTTATTATTTATTATTATTATTATTGTTATTATTGTTATTATTATTGTTGTTGTTAAAATTATTATTATTATTATTATTATTATTATTATTATTATTGTTTATTATTATTATTATTATTGTTATTATTTATTATTATTATTATTGTTATTATTTATTATTATTATTGTTATTATTATTATTATTTATTTTTGTTGTTGTTATAATTATTATTATTATTATTATTGTTTATTATTATTATTTATTATTTATTGTTGTTATTGTTATTATTGTTTATTATTATTATTTATTATTTATTGTTGTTATTGTTATTATTATTGTTATTATTATTATTATTATTATTGTTATTATTGTTATTATTTTTGTTGTTGTTAAAATTATTATTATTATTATTTTTTATTATTATTATTGTTATTATTTATTATTATTATTATTGTTGTTATTATTATTATTTATTATTGTTGTTGTTAAAATTATTATTATTATTATTATTATTATTATTATTATTGTTGTTGTTGTTGTTTATTATTATTATTTATTATTTATTGTTGTTATTGTTTATTATTATTATTTATTATTTATTGTTGTTATTATTATTATTATTATTATTGTTTATTATTATTATTATTATTATTGTTGTTGTTGTTGTTGTTATTATTGTTATTATAATTGTTGTTGTTAAAATTATTATTATTATTATTATTATTGTTTATTATTATTATTATTGTTATTATTTATTATTATTATTATTATTATTATTATTGTTATTATTATTATTATTTATTGTTGTTGTTATTATTATTGGTGTTGTTGTTATTATTATTATTACTGTTTATTATTATTTATTATTGTTATTATTTATTATTATTGTTACTATTGTTATAAAGGGATTTAAAAATGAAATCTGTTTTTTTTCTAATAAATGGAATTAATTTTAATATAAATAAATGAATAATAAAAAATGTCAAATAAAAAAGGAAGGGGTTCTTCTGTATCGGACCGGCCTCCCCCGGGATTCGAACTCGCACATTTCGCATAGAACACACAAGCCTTAACCAGTTTATCCTCCTGTACAGGAGCTGATAAATTGGTTATAGTATATCCTTTATACACTTCATACGCTTTAAACCCAACAACTCCTATAAGTTGCTCATTGAGCCATACGGCTCTCATTGAAGACAAACACTTTCCCAACTTCAATAAAGGGGTAAACTAGATCTAAAATTTGAAAACTCACACACTAAAACACCAAGAACACACACACAAACGCTCTGGACCACACGATTTTCACAAGACAAACTCTGGACCACACGATGAAGGTTAGTTTGTATTCCAAATTTTATTGCTTAATCTTCAACCTTTTTTTTATTTTTTCGTTTTATTTCCGCCGTTTGTGGTGGTGTTGGGTTTGACGGTGGTGTTGCGTTTGATGGTGGTGGGGGATTGACTGTGGTGGGGAATGACGGCGGTGGGGGATTGACTTTGGTGGGGAATGACAGCGGTGGTGATTGACGGCAGTGGTGGTGGTAGTGGTGGTGGTGGTGGTGGCTGTGGTGGTGGCTGTGGTGGTGGTGGTTGCGGTGGTGGTGCTGGTGCTGGTGCTGGTTGTGGTGGTGCTGGTTGTGGTGGTGGGGATTGACGGCTGTGGTGGTGGTGATTGTTGTGGTGGTGGTGGCTGTGGTGGTGGTGGTGGCTATGGTGGTGCTGATTGTGGTGGTGCTGGTTGTTGTGGTGGGGATTGACGGCTGTGGTGGTGGTGATTGTTGTGGTGGTGGTTCGGCGGGTGTGGTGGTGGCTGTGGTGGTGGTGGTGGTGTTTGTTGTGGTGGTGGTTAGGCGGGTGTGGTGGTGGCTGTGGTGGCTGTGGTGGTGGTGGTGGTTAGGCGGGTGTGGTGGTGGTTGTGGTGGTGGCTGTGGTGGTGGTGGTTGTGGTGGTGGCTGTGGTGGTGCTGGTTGTGGTGGTGCTGGTTGTGGTGGTGGGGATTGACGGCTGTGGTGGTGGTGATTGTAGTGGTGGAGGTTCGGGGGGTGTGGTGGTGGCTGTGGTGGTGGTGGTGGTTGTTGTGGTGGTGGTTAGGCGGGTGTGGTGGTGGCTGTGGTGGTAGTGGTGGTGGTGGTGGTTAGGCGGGTGTGGTGGTGGCTGTGGTGGTAGTGGTGGTGGTGTTGGTGGTGGCTGTGATGGTAGTAGTGGTGGTGGTGGTGGTGGTGGTTAGGCGGGTGTGGTGGTGGTGGTGGTAGGGTAACCCTACCCGACCCCCGGCCAGACACGTTTGCCGGGTCTAGACTTATATCATCGTTTTTTTTTAAATGTGCATATGTTATTTTTATTATTATATTTATTATTTTTAACAATATATTTTCGGATGTCGGGTTTAATGCTATAATTGTATGTTTTATTAACAGGATATCGAAAGTCGGTATTTTAACGGTGGTGGTAGCGTAATCCTTATGGAGAAGTACACTGCATTCATATTTCAGATTCAAACGCTTAACTGTGTTCGTATTCCAGATTCACGAACAGTTTCTGGTCAACAGACTGATCGGTAACGTTACTCTACTTGTGCTCCTATTTAAGCGGCGCGCTCCGATTTCGGTTGCTTCATAGGACTCACTTGAATCGTCTCGGAAGTGGATTTCGGTTGGTTCAGATCTCTTTGGGTATATTCGAAACCAACTAAAATACGTTGAATTACCGAATCAACAGAAATAACTGAAATAACTTGAATCGTCTCGGAGGTACTGAACAACAGAAGGATGACATATCGGCGGTTAGCTCGAAGAAGTTTCTCTCAATCAGGGATCTTCGAGAATCAACTTCTTCATCATATTTTTCATGCATTTCCATTAGCCACAGTTGTACGAAGAAACTGTTCGATTTCACGGTTTGTTTGAGAACCTGATTCAGATACACAACAGGTTCGTGTGAATCTAAGTAATAATATGTAATAGTTAGCGATTTAGTGTGTAAGGTTTAGGGTTTAGGGTTTCGGCTATGTATTGTATTACATTTTGTATGAAAGTGTTGTGTTTTGTGTTATTTTATCAAAGAATGTTCACTTACATTTGCGTTATGGAATATAGAGAATTTGACGTTTTATAATAACACTTGATAAAAAAATGTAGAAGTTTTATAATACTAATTAAAAAAATGTTGACGTTTTACAATACTAATTAAAGACATAATAATAATTGATAAATAAAAAATTTGACATTTTATAATACACAAAATTCATTTCATAAAATATCGTATTAATTATTATTATTATTATTATTATTATTATTATTATTATTATTATTATTACTATTATTATTATTATTATTATTGCTAAGTTAACGGGATGATTGTCCGATGTCGGTACGAAATGGACTTTGAAATACCTCACCGACGTATAGAAGCTATGAATGGGTTACAATGTACATGTATCGTATTACACAGGGTAGGGCGTTAGTAGATAGTAATAGAACTTCACGAAAAAGAATTTGTTAACTTGGCAAAGGTGTAACATCCGTGAAATATAGTGTATGCAACAATTTAAAAAAAAATATTAATTAGGGCGTTTTATAACATAAAAAACCCTTAATTACCACATAAAATTGTTAAAAAAAATTAATTTCATATGAACCGTATAGGGCAATGAGACCCATATACAACTCCTATAAGGTTCTCATTGATCAACAAGCCTCCCCTGGTTGACACCTTATGAGTGTCTCATTGACCAAAAAGCCTCCCCTGGTGGTTTCCACTTTTAAAAGGAATTAATTTTAATATAAATAAATGAATAATAAAAAATGTCAAATAAAAAAGGGAGGGGTCCTTCTGTATCGGACCGGCCTCCCCCGGGATTCGAACTCGCACAACTCGCATAGAACACACAAGCCTTAACTAGTTTATCCTCTTGTACAGGAGCTGATAAATTGGTTCTAGTAAATCCTTTATACACTTCATACGCTTTAACAACAACTCCTATACGCCCTTTTTGCCCAATACGCCCCTCATTGATTCAAAAACTACTTTTCAGGTTTGACCAAATAGAGAATATATCTAAAACTTTTTAACCCCACACACTAAAACACCAAGAAACACACACTGTCTCTCTCGTATAGCTCGGCTTAGAACGTATCAACCTATACGGGTGATATTTTTATAAAAGGTTAGTGTATGATTTCATCTTTCCTTTGTTTATTTTGTTTCTTTTTTTAATTATGGCCGGTGGTGTTGGGTTTGACGGTAGTGTTGGTGTTGGGTTTGACGGCGGTGTTGGGTTTGACGGTGGTGGGGGATTGACGGCGGTGGGGGTTTGACGGTGGTGGTAGTGGTGGTTGTGGTGGTGGTTATTGACGGCTGTGGTGGTGGTTAGGCGGGTGTGTAGGTGGTTAGGCGGCTGTGGTGGAGGTGGGGGTTTGACGGTGGTGGTGGTTGTGGTGGTGGTTATTGACGGTTGTGGTGGTGGTTAGGCGTGTGTGGTGGTGGCTGTGGTGGTGGTTAGGCGGTTGTGGTGGTGGTGGTTGTTGTGGTGGTTGTGGTGGGGGTGGTTGTGGTGGTGGTGGTGGTTGTTGTGGTGGTGGTGGTGGTGGTTGTGGTGGTGGTGGTTTGTCGATTATTTAGATGTTAATTTGTTAGAAATTTCTTACAAGTTTATAAAAATTGTAAAAAGTTTATAATATGACACGTATTATATATTAATTTTTGCAGATATATCGTCAGACGAGGAGGAGTTTGGTGCGATACAGGTGCCTAGATTCGATAAGATGGCCGGGGGTGATTGTTTGGGTATTCCCTATATGGACTACCCGAACAATTCTAGGGAGTATAAACATTTTAACAGGTTGCGACAAATGAAGGTGGGTCGGCAGAGGGCGTTGTCATGGGAGGCTTTACGGGAGGTCAGGGAGGAGGAGAGAGCCCGGGGTTTGATCAGGGAGAATTCCCCGTGGGATCGCATGTTTTCGGTGGCGGCTGGGCCATCTTATAGGACCATGATGGTGGAGTTTCTGTCCACGTTCGTGTTTCGTCCAAGGCCGGCTGACCGGCCCAATTCGGATATGGACGATCCGAACGTGGAAGCACCGCCTCCCGAGGTATCTTTCTGTTTGTTCGGGCAGCGACAAAATTGGTCGCTGCGTCAGTTTGCTGTTGCCACCGGGTTCTATACCGATGATGAGTTGGTTCAGGACATCTATACCACCGAGATTTGGGCTATGCCTGATGATCAGTTGTTTGCTTGGTGGCCCACTCTATGACCTGGACGCTTCGGTAAGAAGGCCCGAGTTTCTGACATTCCTGACCCACTCGTTCGCTACATACACCGCTGCATTGCCACGTCGATCTCTGCGCATGTCAAAAGCAACGAGTGGGTCACGAAGGTGGATTTGTTCTTTCTGTACTGCTTATATACGGGCACACCGTGCGCCCTCCATCGCTTTCTGGCGGAGTATTTCGCCTCGTACGGCAAACGGCAGAGGCGTAGCCGTTTGATTGGAGGGGCGTTTATCACGCGTGTTGCCCAGCATTGCGGTCTGTATTACCAATTCCTTGAAGATATGCCAGCCCCAGCACCACACGAGCTCTTAGATCTTAGGACGATGAGAGGGATGAAGATTGCGGTGAACATTCCGGATATCGGGCATCGGTTTGTTGACGAACACCAACAGATTTATGAACCCCAACCGATAGTCCACCAGGCACTGCTCGAGGCTGGGGAGGTGGAGATGCCGCATATTGCTGACGTGCCTGCTATAGATGGAGACATGGAGCCTCAGGTTGACCAGGGGCATCCGCAGGAGCCGCCACAGATTCCACAACGCGTTTAACATGCAGTGCGATTGCCTCAGTCCACCCAACATCTCCTTGAGAGGCTGGTGGCGGGTCAGGATGGTATGATGGCCAGCTGGACATAGCAGTTTCAGCGGATGGACAGGCGGATGGAGGATTTGATGGAGTGGGTGATGGCTAGTGAGGCCGAGAGACGTACCCAGGCGGGGTTGCCGGTTCGACCCCCGCCACATCCACGAGTGTATCCGGGTTTCGACATGGAGGCAGGTCCGTCCGGGACGCAGGCAGGTGGTGGGGATGATTCTGACGACAGCGATAAGGAGATGGAGGATTAGTATTTGTATTTGTTGGGTGAATTTTATTTTGTTAAACATTTGTGGGCATGTATGAACAAATATTTATTTCTTTTTGTTTATTTTGGTATGTTTAAACATTTGTAACTTGATGAATGTTTGTTCGTTTTGTTATTTATGCTTAGTTATTTATGCTTAGTCGACTTATTTTAAAAAAACTTAGTATATATAATAACAATGAAAAATAACAAGACAAACAACAGAATATTCGATTACATTTTTTTTTAAACTTAATATATATAAAAAACGGCATTTATAACTAATATTCGATTACATGTCTTGCATAAACTTACATACTAACAATGAAAAATAACAAGACAAACAACACAAAAAAAATCCAACTGATTATCAACCAACGTTCCCTCTTACGAACAACACTTGAATGAATATCTTCAAATTCCGCTTCTTGCAATTTATAAATTTGAACCTCCTCTCTCAAAAAATTGACTTCGTTTTTAAGCAGAGCCTTCGTATCCATCAGTTCTTTGATGACCACACATGCTCGACGACACATGGGAGGATCGACCCACACAAAGAAGTTGCACTTAGAACGCTGACACGAAAAAAAATAAATCACTAATATACAAGGGTTAATGGAAAAAAAAATACATTAAAAACATACCATACTGTGACAAGTGTAAAATTGACGTCCGGGATTAACTTCAGTCCAAGATGTTCTTAGTGCAGTCGTCCTACCACATCTGCAGACAACCATTGTGAATTTATGATTGTGAAGATGGTGTATATTTCTATGGCAAGTAAGGATGACAAAAATACCCGACATTTGCAACCAACATATACAAGCTTTTTAAAAAAAAAAAAAAAAAAAAAACAAACCAATATGCCGCTCATAGGCCCATACGCGCGTATGGTGGGTACAGATCCTGACAACTTTTCAGCCCATATGCCTCGTATAGCCCGATGAGACCCATATCCACCTACCTTTTCTGAAAAGTTGACAGGACATTTATGACACCCCACTTGCATATGCCTCTCATCGACCCATACGGGTCTCATTGAAGTTCAGTTTCACTTCCCTTTATAGTTTAATCGAGAATAAGTACATATCCAAATACAAAAGTTATTTTTTGGTTAGACGAGTTCTGGACCACATGATGACAATCTGGGGTGGTGGTGGTGGTGGTGGTGGGTCGGCTGGGGTGGTGGTGGTGGTGGTGGTGGTGTTGGGGTTGTGGTTGTGGTGGTGGTGGTGGGGGTGGGGGTGGGTCGGCTGGGGTGGTGGTGGTGGTGGTGGGTAGGCTGTGGTGGTGGTGGTGGGTCGGCTGGGGTGGTGGTGGTGGTGGTTCAGCTGTGTTGGTGGTGGTGGTGGGTCGGCTGGGGTGGTGGTGGTGGTGGTGGGTCAGCTGTGTTGGTGGTGGTGGGGGTGGTGGGGGGTGGGTCGGCTGGGATGGTGTTGGTGGTGGTGGTGGTGGGTCGGCTGGGGTGGTGGTGGTTGACGGTGGTGAGGTGGTGTTGTGTTGTGGGTGGTAGGCTGTGGTGGTTGTTGAGGTAGTTGAGGGTGGTAGGTTGTGGTGGTGGTGGTGGTGTGTTGTGGTAGTTGGGATGGTGGTTTTGGTGGTGGTTAGGTCGGCTGTGGTGGTGGTGGTGGTGTTGGTGGTGGTGTTGTTTGTTTATTATATTTTACAATATAATTTCTAATATCGAGTCTAACACTATAATTCTATGTTTTTTAATAGGATATCGAAAGTCGATGTTTTGACGGTGGTGGAAACGTAATTCTTATGGAGAAGTGCACTGCGTTCATATTTCAGATTCATGCGCCGGGACGTCGGTCTAGGGTTAGATATTGATGAGCATCAGGGTTCATCAATCTCATTTCCTCCATTTTTGTTTTGGAACTGCTCAACTGTAGTGGTTGTAGCTATGGCCCACAACATGTCTTTATATGCCTTTCCCCTCTATTGTAACCTGAAATTCTGATGAATGTGTCTAACACAATATCTATGTTATGCACTAGGGAAAACATCAGCAATGGCTATGATAATTCCTTTCTGCCTATCTGAGATAAAAGTGAAATTGGCATTCAAAGGTAATTCAAGATCATCCCTTAAAAGTTCCAAGAACCATGTCCAGGAATCTTTTAATTCTACCTCAGCTATAGTATATGTCAGTGGGTAGATCCCATTATTGGGATCCATAGACACAGCAGTCAATAGTTGACCAGGGAATGGCCCCTTCATAAAAGCTCTATCCAAACCTAGAAATTCTCTTTTGCAAGCCTCGAAACCCTCCTTCAATGGACCAAGACAGACGTGCACCCTTCTGAAAATCCTGGTATTTGAAGAAGCATCAATATTAGATGGTTCAAGATTAATTTTAAAAGTTGTGTTAGGTTTGTTCTTTGTAGTTCAAGGCCATAATCTCTTAGCAGCCTGTATTGCTAGGTGTAATCACCAATCACATGCTTTGCAGCCATATTTTTGGCCCTAAATGCCTTCATTGTTGAAACTTCCATCATAAATTTCCTCTGCAACTGATCCTTGATAGCCTTTATTGGGATTTTAGGGTTTGATTCAATAACCAACATTATCTCCTTGGATATCCAATCAGATGTGAAGTGCCTTGAAGATCTTGTTTGAAAACACTTATGTTGTGGGTTATAGGAACAACCCATGTAGGTTCATCTTTAAGTTTAGCTACATACATTACCTAAGGACATTTATTAGGGGTTTCTTTTGTTAACCTACCCCCATCTTTTTGACTTTTATTGCATTCTCCCACTTTTCCCAGATTCTGTTTTTACTGACTTTTAGTTGGGCCATTATCTTCAGTTGGGCCTTCATTCTCTTGGGCCCTTTCAAAGTCAGGAATTGTGCCTTTGCATTGGGCTCTTATCCTTTCCTGATCATTCCTATAGAAAATAATCTCTCTCCTTGTTTCTATTGCATGCCTTCTGATGAGGGTCTTCACCTCTGAATTATCACCAAAAGTTTGTCCTACATAAAATGCACATTTTTCCTTACCTGCTTCTTGTTGTTTCCTAATCCTCCTAAATGCCTTTTTCCTATGCTTTTCAATGGGAACTTCTACTTCTGATTCAGATGTGCCAAGGGAATCATTGTTAAGATATTCTTCATCTAAGGGATCATGTTTAGTATCATCCACATTTGTTTCAGTAGCATTATGGTTTTCTTTTTCATTGTTCATCTTATCCTTAGCCTGGAACTTGTCATTAAACTGACTCATATCAACTTCTACCTCAAACACCTCAATTTCCTTATCTACAGTGTCCTCATCACCACTATCCTCATTATCATGTTCAGCCTTTTCATTCTGTTTAGCCTTTTCATTCTGTTCAGCTGGCCTTACATAAGGTTTTAACACACCAGCAAATGTATTATCATCACTAAACAAGTCATTAACAGAAGCATCAACAGTCTGTCCTGTCCTGGGATATTCTCAACATCTTCGTTAATAAACTTCTCATTCCTATTTTCAACATCATCCATATCAAAGTCTACATTCACTGTTACATCTTCATCTAATTTATGTGCATTCTTAATATCATCTACATAACCATCATTCACTGTTACATCTTCATCTACTTTATATGCATTCTTAAGATCACCTACATTACCATCATTTACTGTTACATCTTCATCTACTTTATATGAATTCTTAAGATCATCTACATCTTCGGTTGCAATGCCTAAACCATGCTCAACATATACACTTATAACTTTGGAACCTTGTAGCACATATTGATTCAAGCCATGTACATCATCATCAGCGATTAAAGACATAAGACCAGTATGTACCTCACTACCAGGAACCAGATAATAAAAATGTTGAACATCATCTTGTGAATACCTCACAACCTCATAGCGTCGTTGACATCATGGATGCAAAACATGTCCGTATCCATGAAATCAACATACATTAGCTTGTTTTGTAGCAAAGATTTTGATTTTTGATTCCAAATTGCCCATTGTAGTGTATCTTCAGAGAAAATAATCCTTTTTGTCTACCTAAAAACAACATTCGTCGTTTTTTAGAACATGAAAACTATGAAAATCCATTGTCAATAGCATTCAAATAAGTATCATTAAGTAAGTGACGTATCGTATTTGACTTCGTTGTCAAATGGTTCATCTTCTTGCCTCAGAAGATCCATTGATCAAACCCTAGAAATCAAGGGTTTCTTCGATTTGGGTTTACAGAGTATAGGAGCTTGAAATTGTAGAGTCTGATGGTTGAAGAGGGGTTTTATAATAAGCATTTAATTTGAGTGAATGACAATTATACCCTCACGTTTATGGCATGTGAGGGTGTCAGGGTTATTAATTAACAGCCAAATAACGTTAATACCTTACTTTGTTAAAACATGAAAAGTTAGTACCTTGAAACGTGATTTTAAACTATTAGTACCTTAGATTGTTATTTAGTGTAAACCACGGGGACTAACTACGTAATTAACTCCTTAAAAAGTTAGTTGAAAATGGTAAGTTTCTTTCAAATTGTGATCACCCACATTAATTACTAAAAACACACACAAACTCATGCACAACTAAATGTACCATGTGTGTGAAAATATGTAAAAAGTCAAATGGCGTGTGTGAATAGAAGGCCTAGTAAAACTACCTCACATTCCCATTTTTACTAAAAAAACACAAACTCATGCATTCCAAATGTACCATGTGCGGGTTATGGAGGTGTTGAGCCCAAAGAGGAAAATTTTAATGGTTTAGATGATTATGGAAGTGTTGATGGGATATGACGCAAGCAACATAAATTTACCAGATCGAGAAACAAAAGTAAACGGGCAGACAAGAGAAAAAACCTAGCCATAGCTAAAGCAAGACGGCCATCGCATAAATACTTACTCGTAGTTGCTTCAATTGAAAAATACTCTGGAGAAAAAAGTCTTTTGAAGAGGTTGTTGTTCATTTGAAGGCTTATGATGAGTGAGTAAGACCCAGAAACATAACTAACTGAGGATACTTAAGGTAAGTTGTTGTTCCATCGTAATGTTTTTTTAGTTTAGACAGATAAACGATGGCAATTATCGTCAACAAGGCCATGGATGGGCTAACTGAGAGATAGAACAGTTCATGGTAGGGTCTTAAGTTGGGGAACATGAAAAAATCGTGAGGGTCAACTTGGTTGAAGCAACAACCAACGATAGGAATGATAAAAGAATCCGAGCCTGGTGGAAATGCCCAAAAGACAAAACAATAGGAACGGGTATCTAGGTATAGGTTTGGAAAAAAAATTGTGAGCATGGGATATGTATGAGAATGGGTGAAACCCGGCCCGATTACCTAAAATTATATACCTGAATCCTTTACCCGGAAAGCTTTAATTTTTATCATTATTTTCCTTTTACCCTTCTCTATTAATGCTCCATTCTAGTAGTTTCATTACATATAAAATAAACTTTTCTTTTAAATATTTATTTTGATGATATTATTTGTATACTACTAAGTAGAAAATCAGAATGAAATTTACACATTTTATGATGATAACGATGTGCATGTCATTAGTC